>JAUBNQ010000007.1:7264372-7279372 GCA_032353495.1 Ctenopoma kingsleyae | reverse complement strand
AGGGATCAACAGATGTGAAAGTGTTGGCAACAAGCTTCCCAAGGCTTTTTGCCATCTCCAAATAGTCCTGTCACTTTTACACTACAGTGCAGGACATGGATATAAAGTATGAGACTGTAAAAGCAGTGTTTTGAAACACTGGGGCGTGAATTTATTGAGTATAAAAGTCTTCTGAAGGATTGCCTGTTCAAAGTATCCATCCATAAATCCCAAAGGAGATTTATTTCAGCAAGGGTCCAGGCCTAATCAAAATCTCCCTTTAGACATCCTTACAAGACTACAGACTGGTGAGGGTCTAAAAAGGTCACAACATTTTTCTTTCCTGCAACTAAAGAAAATAAACAGCACGATACCCAAGCTTGAAACTTAAGATGTACTTGGGATATAACACAGGACATGAATACACTGCGCATTGTCACTTTAATGTCGTACACTGAACTCTGTAGAACTAGAAAGTGGCACAACTCAAGTCAGTCACACTGGTGCACCCAAATAATGTTGTACTAGCACACAGTAAAATTCACTTGCAAGCTGTAGCTCAAATCCATGAAAACTGCTATAACAGATGGCATCTGTCAGAAAACTGATATTTTTGCATGCACTAAAAATGTGCCAAAAAAGACCAAAAAGCCACAAAAATGTACCATTGCATAAGTGGTTTGGATGAGCAGTGATTATACATTTTTGCAGGTGTATTCACACGGATGACCAATTTGGACATAAAACCTGTACCGAAAGGCAACTAATTTTCACCTCTGTGGAGACAAGTCAGAGTTCCTTGTAAAAGTATGGTGGTAGAGGGAAAACATAGTGATGTACATTGAGCATTGAAAATATACACATACATATGACGGCTCAAGGGTCTATTGCATGAGTACATGAGGCTGTGGTCATCATTAAGGCGTTTAATAGACCATGTCGCCTGTAGGACCTGACAAGGCAAGCTGGGCAGAGTGTCAGATCTAGAGAGAAGGTCACCTTCATGTAGAGACAGCTCACAGTGGGCCATGAAAGGAACCACTCCGCCAGTGTGGCCTGGTCCAACAATACATGTCTTTGGCCAACCAAGCAGAACAACAAATTCCCCTCCTGCTCTAGACTTCAACAAAAGAGAAACAGACTCTGACAGAGACTGTAGGCACTAGATGGAAATAGTCTTTCCAGGTTCCCTGGTAGATTAACTGTCTAATTTAATCTCTCTTGCTACAAAATAATCATTATTAGAAACATGAAGATTCATATTTGCTTCACCTGTGTTTTTGATTTCTACAAAACAAAAGCAGTTAACACAAAAAGTGAAAAGCTAGGGACATCACTAAAACATGTTCGTAGGTGCTGTCTATTCAATATTTCACCCAAACTGTAACATTTTGAACAACCTTCGAAAATGGTAGAATAATACTGTAAATGCATTCAAGGCAAAGTAACAAACAGAGCAGTGCAGGACCTGTGTATATCAGATTTTGCAGTCCAATCCCAGAGATGCATTGCAAAGGGGAGCTATCTTGGCCTGAGCACAGGTGCATCTCTAAATGAGGAGGAATGGAGGAGGGACCCACCAACATCCAAAACAAAAACAAGGGGATGTGCCACTCAAGGTCATGGCGAATTGTAGCAACACTGGCAGTGCAGATTGATTGGGAATTCAGGGAGCAGCTGGCTGAGAGGAAACATGAAGGTGACTGAGGGAATCACCAGGTGGCTCCTGTGGTGCTCCTGTTTTATCACACTGTCCATCTAGTTCTTTCTATCTTACATGCAGGCTAAGTGCTGAATTGAAGCGATTTTGTTATGTGCTGTTTGCTTCCGGTATGATATATGATTTCTAACTGTGGGGTACACCGGATGGTGAGACACTCAAGTTGTTGCTGTGGTTTGATTTAAACTATATGAATAACTTTCTCCACAAATGGCCAGAGGATAATACAGCTAATTACAGCTTTCTAAATGTGGAGTTCATCATGAATATTGATAAAGCATTAATTAGTTACTAAAACTGGAAAACCATTTTCTCTGTAGCAAATACATCACATGTTTTTAGAGCAAAAATGTACTGCATCACTAGAAGTGAAGATTCATAATGTAACCAAACAGTTCAGTCACTCGGGGAAGCATTTTTTCTTTGGAAAAAGAGAAAACACTGGGGTAGATGATGTCTTCTGTAACATGTCTTAGTTATTTATTAAATAAAATTATGTATAATGCTTTTGGGCTCAGGTGGGAAGCTGGTAAGTACTCACAGTAGGAATCTAGAGGCATGGTGGACTTTATTATATCATTCATCATCTCATTATCAAAGCTATATATAAACTTACTACTCAAATGCCCAATTTAATAATAGACCCTTCAATGCACCACTGAATCAGAAACATTTTACATTCACACTCTACATTTCTATTTGCTCAATGACTTTGCTGTGCTGAGTCCAGATAAAAAAGAAATTGTCAGATGAAGTGCTTTCTCAATATTCAAATTGATGGGTGTCCTCTGGCGTCACTCCCGGAAGTCTGATGCTCTTCATTAAAAAAAAAAGCAAGCAGTCCACCATTTACAGCTCTGTGCTGCCTATACTGTATCCTGTAAAAGCTCTTCATTGGTCAAGTTATTTCCTATATTCAAATTGTCTGTGTAAAAGATGTTGAGTTTTTAAAACTTTCAAGCATGGATTTCTTTATGGGGTCAATTATGCATGCACTGAAAAAATGAACTCTGTGGTGTAGTAAACTATATTAAATGACCTGTTATTTTTTACATTGCAATATTGAGATTCAGTATGAACTAGAATTTGTTAAGTAAAAATATTTACATATTGCATTTACATAATAAATGAACTATGTGAGAAGAGTAAGTTTATTAGGGATTTGCTTCTATTGTCACTGCATGTAAAACCAGGAAAAAACCCCCAACTCAAATACAGTGAGCGCATGTGACTTTGGACAAGTTAGTTTTGAATCAGAGTTGGGTGGAGAGACACTTCTTGTCTGGGCTGGATTATCTCATGTATAAGGTAAGCTACTGCCTTTCTGCTACCTTACCATAATTATCTAATCACATTAATTAATTTATTTATTAAGTAGTTAGACTGACACTAAACTAGCACCACAGCTGAAATTTGATGTTTCACCACAAACTTTACAGTAATCACCATCATTTTCTACATCACGATTGTCAATGCATGGCTCACATCTGCTTTTCTTCTATGCGGGACATGAACGCATCCTTCGCGCTTACGTCAGTTAACATTAGCAAACTGTAAACACTGCAGGAACAGCTGTCCTGGAGTTCACAGGAAAGACAACATCGTGAGATTAGATAATGAACTCCTAAGCCATGATGGAGAACTGTGTTGTTTTATTTTAAATCAAAGCTATTTTTTTCAGTTGCAATCAAGGCATTTGTGTGGTAATAATAGATAATTTGAAAGATTGTTTTCCATGTTTAAAGTATGTTTACGTTTTTACGTATGTTAAGGTTATCAGTCTTTAAATTTAGCCTGCTTCTCTTTAAGTGTACTGTTTAAACAAGTCTAATATACTGACTTTAATGAAACTGGAAACAAACAATAATAATAATTCCTGATAAATTACATATTTTTAATCATTTGCTTTTACTAGACATATCTAAAATGACTGTATACAGTATACACTTATTTTGGTGCATCGTTTCTATCTGATGCTCTTTGCTCTCCTGTGGGGAGACCTTAATGATAGACAGCCCCAGATTTTATTCCATGCATAATATCTTTACCAGGGCTTTATAAATGTGACATTAGATATTGAGCTGAGTGAGGCTCAGAGGTTATCTGGCATACCAAGCTGTGTGTGAAAAGTCAAACCATGAAACAGGATTCACCCCTGTGTTCGTTCTAGCAGGCACTTCATTCAGCATATGGCATGGTTTCTAAATCTTCCGGCTTTCTAGATTCATCTGTATGTGAACTGAAAAAGGTGGCTGTAGATACAGGAGTAGATACAGTAATAGTTGATTTAAATTTCAATTTGTTCCATGGTCATGACAGTTGCATCATCAATAATAAAAGGTGAGTGTGGCATTTATGATATTAAGGTCATTGGCTGACAATGAAAAAAATGTTTAATTTGCTAAATTACCCAATGGAATGATTACATCAGCAGGCCTACTTTATAATGATTTAATGCTAAGGTGTCATATAATTTTTAATTAACTTGGAACAAGACAGAATGTGGAAAGCGGCAGTGTAGCTCAAGGACCTGCTGCACATTCAAACTCAGGCATCCGTTATTCAGGTGCTTAATACGTTCTCCATTGCAAAATAATAATAAAAAAAATACATTCCCGCAGAGAAATAGCTTCTTTCTTGTGCACAGTAGGTAATTCAGGCAAATGTTAGCATTAAGGTCAACAAGGCCAATAACCAATAAAATCATTTCAGTTAAGTAAATATGAATTCTCAGTCCAAGCCCAAATGTGGCTGCCAGCAGAAAGGATAAAACATTTCCTCGGCCTGAAATACTGTAAGTATCTTACACCTCTGTGGCAATCTCTAGTATCCACAACATGACAATCCAGCAATGTTAGAGGTAATATATCTCTTTCATAAAATTGTGCAATGTGCTGCATTGCCTCCTGAATTGCTGAGTAGGCTTAGATCGTGAGTCAATCAGCTCAGGCAGGCACAGTGCGTCAGCCCTCGTTAGCTATGACCTTGGGAAATAATCATGGCACTAAACAGGGTGTATGTGTGGGCTAATAGTGCTGTGATTAAAGAATTATGTAGAAGAGCATAAACACTGCCATATCTGCTAATGCACACAATCATTCACCTGAGCCTGTGGGAAAACTGCTGTGATTTTGACAACAAAATGATGAGGGAGCAAGACTTGTAACTTCTGTAGTATATTTATTAATGCAACTCAAGTTTTAAGAATTTGTATTGTGCCTTGTAGTTGTTCTAATGTTCTCAAAAATATGCATAAATTGGTCAACACAAAATGCACTGTTCCCAGTTTACTGCTGTCACCAAACAATGGCCCTTATAAATATGTGCCAAACAGATGGGGAATAGTATAAATATTAATTTCTGAATTTTGAAGTTGAAATACAGTTGTGAACTTCTGAACCACACGGCGCTACAAACATTCCCAAGGCTCCCCCTACCTGTCAGGTCTCCGCCTTATTCATTCTCTTTGATAAAGCAAATGGGAACCATTGCAAAAACAAAACACAGGGAAGTGCTGTACTCAGTGTGTTTTTAAGTTTCAGAAATGGTTTGCAGTTAAAAAAAGAAGAAAACCTGCAAACTAAACAGAGACAAGAACCAGTTATTCTGCACTAGGAATAAGAAGTCCCAGTTCGTGCTGAACAAAATAAGTTCCAAAAAAAAGAAGCAAAATAACATAATACTTTTCTCTGAATTAAATATTAATATTGTCTGGTGTCATGTTAGCTCCATGGTAATCATAAGAAGAAAAAACAAAATATCAACTATATAAAATATTAATACATAATAATATATAATTTAAACTAATAGCCTAACATGTCTAAGAAAATGTGTTTGAACAATATCCCAAAAAAAGTTATTCGGTGGCAGCTGGACTTGTTTAAGTTCCTTGAATACATTTCGCCCTCCATTCCAGAGGACTTTCTCAATTCTTACTTGGTGGTCTTACTCTGGTAAGACTCCTGACAGGAGTAAGTAAGAATTGAGAAAGTCCTCTGGAATGGAGGGCGAAATGTATTCAAGGAACTAAAACAAGTCCAGTTGCCACTGAATAACTTCTTTTGGGATAACCATCACCTGGATGACTGAGAATCTTCACAGACATTTTGCTTGAACAATACCTTTATAAAAACACTTTTTTTGTATTAACTCGTTCTCTCATCACTCGACACAAAATACTATAAATATCATTAGTGGATCATATATTTCATAGTCTGTGTACCCTTCACTCATTATTTAATTATAAAAAAGCAATAACTACTTATGTTAATAACAAAATAGATTGCATTTACTATCAGTGCATAGGGCACTACATAAAGAGGTGATATTGCTGTTATTATTCCCTTGAAACCCTGCTGTTCATAAACAAAACATTAAGAGGAAAAAAAGCAACTTAAGAAAGAGCTGAAGAGCCTCAACCTGCCAGAAAGCCTATTAATTTGTATGTCTAAGTGTGTTAACATAATATACTCTGCTGTATTTTCATATTAGGTGCCAAGCTCATAATTGCTGCTTATGCAGTCTAAAAGCTACAGCTAATCAAATAAATAACTCTTTGGGTGACATTTATCTTAATCAGACATGTCATCTGCTTTTTTCATTTGAAAATATTTCATGTGTACAGTCAGCGTGAGAATGTCCTCTGTGTGTCAAACCACCTTGTACTCTGACCAAACACTGTATGATTGAAAGATAATTGGGTGCAAGCTTGTTCAAATGGAACCCAGTGAAGACCAGGAAATTCCAGTTTCATGGACACAGCTCTGGCAAGGTCGACACTGGGTTCAACACCTGACTTTATAAAATCCACAAATGAAAGATTGCGAGAAAGACCTTTGAGGCCAGGAAACTACATTCACTGGAGTAAATATAGGACTCACACCTGGGCTGGAGCGACTAACTCAATTAGTGCTCATACATCACATGTTCACAATGACTGTTTGCTTTATCATGTTTCTGGCTTAATGCATAGCCATCAGAGAAGCTTCTTTTCTGCTGCAGACTCATGTCTTCCCTTTAATTAACTACATCAAGAGGAACGCGCAGATTCAGCGTTCTCATCACTATTCACTCAATAATAATTAAAATATCCATCTGTGAGTGTTAAATTGAAAATGTTGCCATGCGTATCACAATTGCAGCACAGTCTATCACTAAGATTTGTGGACCATTTAGAAGTAGAAGATGACTAGATAATTGTCCATGGCTACTGTAAATGCAAAAGGTTTCCCTGGCTATTCATTTATACGCTATTTGATTAGTCGCACTCATTGACATAGCGTCAAAGGAACCACAAGGATGAGCAAACACCAGAGTACAACAAGCAGTTACACTGGGAACAGTGCTGCACTAGTAACGAGATGACTGAGAGCATGACAGCTCTGTTTGGCTTCACTGACACACACACGCACGCACACACAGTACACTGTTGGCCAGGCTGATTCCACATGGTAATTAACCATAACGATCTAAACAAGAACTCGTTCCACCGAGGTCCGCTGCTGATGAGCAGCAGTCAGCTGCAGTATCTGTGAGATTGCTGAGATTTACTCAGTTGAGGAGCAACTGTCAGGCTATGAGAGAGGCCTGCTTTGCGTGTAATGTATTTCATATCCTTGTTTTCTACTCATCCTTTGATCAACACAGAAGCATTTATCAGGTGGTGGAATAAATGCTTGATGACAATAGTGTTTCAGACTCAGACTGATGGCAGTCTACTAGAAGAAGAACACAAACAGTGAGCAACAAGGTTATTTTTGTTGAAGTTGTCTATCTATTGGTCTAAGTGATGGAGCGTCAAAGCTAACAAGATGCTGCTGTACATGTGTTGTCTCTACAGGAGTTTTTCTCTTGTTGAAAACAATCTCATTCAAAAGTAGCCATGCTCAGCCAAATGACTTGAGGCCTACTTTGAAAATCGGCATTGTTGCAAATGACTCACACCAGCACCTCACTATTTCTGAATGATATTGTGTTAATCAAAATGAATTGTCACTAACTACACAACTGTTATTTCCTTGGCTTCCCAAAGGCGTTCTCTTGTTTGAGTTCTCTGTATTCTCAGTAAGCCAGAGGTAGGAAAGGAGTTACTTTTTCATTCCTGTTGTGAATCTGAGACAAAGATAGACAAAAATGCCTTTTGTCTTCCTGTATTGTGCTCATTCTTCAGGTATGTTTAATTAATGCATGCTTATTGTGGCGTTCTTGTCCCATGGCGTATGGCAGGAAAGACATCTGTTTAATCAACAACTTCCTGTGACAGTCCCTCAGTTGGGTGCTAGCTGTTGTTTCTATTCTCAGATTGTACAGCAGAGGGATATGAGCCTCATAGAAATTCAGGAGACCGTTGCCAGGAGCTCCTCACAGCCAGGTACAGCAGCAGAGGAAAAGATGAAGTGCAGTGACTTTCCTTTATTTGAAAAGCCTTTATTATTGTCAGAGCATATTCATCTTGAATAGAACTGCTGCCATTCCCCTCACAGAACATTTAGGTGGAGTAGCCTATGTAAGAGACAGGGCTTAGTTGCTGCGATGATTACTATGGGCTTCTTGTGCTTGTAATCAAAACGCTAGCATCCTCACATCAGCCCACTCCACGTAGACACTCCAGAGATTACCTCTTCTTCCCCATCAACTCTGATTATCCCTCTTGAGGTTTTTGGAAATGTCACATTTTACATATCCCAATATTTCATCTCACATTAAGGTGTGCAGTCTTCCTTGGAATAAAGGGAATATGAATGAAAGGTGGTGCAGCCTTTACAAAGACCTGAAGCACCTCCTCCTGCTGTGGTTGCTTTCTTCTGAATCAGAGTGCTTAGACTAGATGGCAGACCACCACAACTACTATCAGTGTAATTGGACCTAATTGGTCCAGTGTTGCCAATGATTTGGATCAGACAAATAGCAATGACTAATTTAAATGGCGGTGTGACCTTTTGAAAGCTTCAGCCTAATTAACCTTTGTCTGTGCATGCAGGTACTATATGTAGATGTGGGCTACAGGCAATGACTGTCTGACTGGCCACTGAGAGGGCTGTGTTATAATCACATATTGTAGCTAATTGCTGATTGGGGGATGAGACCCTGTAAAATCCTCAGTGCTACAGTCCTATGCTATTGGTTTTTCATTTGATCTAGGTCTCTGGTTCCTTTGTAGATCTTCAGTTTGACTAACACGGTGCAAGAATGTTTACATCTTGACAAACATAACCAAAATGTATTGCCAGTGTGTTTGCTGTTAGATGTCGAACAAAAATGGGCCACAGAAAAATATGCAGTATTCACTTGACATTGGAACCAAAATAGTTTTGTATTATCTGTTTCTGTGACAGCATTTAGCCATCAAAGTCCCCTACTGTTCACCTAATAAAGCATGAGTGAAGGCTGCATAGTGCAGTCAAAGGTATACGTCAGAAGAGCACAGACTGCTATAAACTGACATTTGGAAATAGCCTACATGGACAAAATGTGTAGTCTGCGAGAATCACCAGCCAAATCATCATTTCTCATTCACTTTCTTTTACATAACTGCCACGTACTGTGAATGGCCATTTTGTGTCCACAGATCGTCTGCAAATTAAGTTCACCAAATATTTTCCTAAAGAAAATTAGTGTGTATTCTTTTATGAAGGAATTCAAAGTATGAACTAAATGGAATACTGGGTAAGACCATTTGTGTTCTGTAAGAAGATCTGCAATAAACCTCTCATTCTTCTATCCCAATTAATGACACAGTTTACTTTGCAATAATCAGAAGCCAAGTATGTGCACAATCAAGCGTCTATACTTATCTCAGCCATTATATAATTAAATCTGGAGTCGCTTGCACTTGCGGACAATCATTTACGAGAAAGGGGAGAGAAGCGGATAGAGGAAAAGTTTGTGCATGCTCTGTTCAGTGCATAAATGAAAATTAATTAATCACTTGGGGAGTCAGCACACCAAAATGGAATAGGGTGGAGTAGAAAGTTGTTAATTTTAATATGCTAGTATTTAAAAACATAAATAATGACAAAGAACCTCTAGTGTACTTATATACAGCAGTAAAAAACACATTTTCAAATATCGCCAATGACCTACATTAATAAAGTTGGAGCAGTAAAGGTTATTTACAACATATTTTATATTATTCCCGAGAAGAGAGGAGATGCCTTTAAAACTCTTTGGCCATAACAGAATGTAAGACAAAGTTAAAGTCAACTTTCCACCCAACCTCTGCTGGGTAGTGAGATAACAACAACAACCCAGCAGAGGTTGTCACCTTCGGGGCATGGTCACTTATCCCTTTGATACCGTGTTTGTTCTTCACTTGCTGTCCCTGTCATGTCAACCACATTATCTAGCAGCGGCTATCAGCTGTCATCTTCAAGCAGGGTGTACATGTTGATGTATCACTCTAAGATATTACTTGTGGCAATGCTTTTTGGGAACACTGTTGGGCAAAATGAATGGAAACTAATGCTCCTAGCAGCCTTGGAATGAGCCCACAGAGAAGGGTGGCTAATCCTATCATTCTACACCATTCATCTCCAATCCACTTGGCTTTCAGCATTTTTCTCAACGGGCAATTTGTGGCTTCCCTGCTGGATCTCCTTGAAGCCAGTGTGTTATGACTACAAAACACTTCCAAGGCTGCCTGAGAGTCAGAGAGGAGGCCACTAAATGCAGTCTGCGACCCTGTCACTGTCCACACTGACAGCTGCCAGCCCACTGCACATCGCCAGAAATAGCTTAATGACAGATATTTTCAGAAAGCATCAAATTGTGGCCTGTCAACATCAAATTAGGAACAAAAAGGGGGCTCAGTTACCCACAAGATCATTAGTCAACAACTTAAATGCTTGCTGTATCTTGATGCCACATACCCTTGAGACTAAAATCCTTGTTATTTTCTCTCAACAGAACACTCCCCAAAGACTCAATAGGAAGGCTAAATTAAATAAAACAATAATGATGTTTTCAGTAAACATGGGTATTCTTTTATTCTAAAGGTCACAGTCTAAGGGATGTTTAAAATGAAAAACAGAGTCTGAGGCTGAATGGCTTCCAGATGGCAGCATCCCCCTCTACAGTCTGTCTATTTCTAACTGACAGATGCTATGCTTGCTTCCAGGGAAGAATCTGAGCATCCTTCCATGACTAACCAAGAAAGGGATATACTTGCATTAACCATCTCCTCAGTTCCATGTATTGTATGGCTTTTCAGCTCTTTGGAGAGCCCCCTCAGAGTCTGACTGTACACAGATACAGTACACACATACCCAAGAGTGCATCATTAGAACCAGATAAAAAATAATTTTCCTTGCACCAGATAATAAAAAAAACTTTTTTGTCTTCTGTTCTGAAAATTATATCACTGTTATCGTGTGCTACTGCTGAGTAGTGAGATTTCCCCCACAACCTAGTCTGTTTCCAAATACAAATAATAATAGCATTCTCTGTATATCATGATAAGACCCATTTAATATGTCCTGGCTCAAGCAAATATCAATAGCCCCCAAGAGCATTTTCACTCCTATCGACCAGCGAGGCAGTGTTATTGTCAAACTTGATATCTGGAATCAATCCTCAAAAAGTTAACATTTCTAAAAGTAGTTCTTCTTTGTACCTCATCTGAGCGACTTTTGAAACCACTCAACATACTGTAGTTTAACAAGCAGTGAGCAGAGGAGGGGGCTGTTTGACAACATGCTGCCTATAAACCCAGAGCTGCAACTCTCCTCACAGCCTGCACAGCTCCCATGGCTCCCCTGTGTGATGCTGCAGAGCCCAGCCGGCAACGCTGGCATCCTGCCTCTGGGCCGTGGTC
Source organism: Ctenopoma kingsleyae (assembly GCA_032353495.1). NCBI lineage: Eukaryota > Metazoa > Chordata > Actinopteri > Anabantiformes > Anabantidae > Ctenopoma > Ctenopoma kingsleyae. The sequence continues at coordinate 7,267,862 of JAUBNQ010000007.1, read as the reverse complement.
AGTAGGAGCCCAGGGAACTGTGACAACCTGCTGATCTTTCAGCCAGAGAAAGAAAAGGGCACCCCAGGCAGAAAAAATGATCAAAGAACATTGCAACAATACAGGCATAGCATGCTCCAAGAGGATGCATGTAAAGGACATAATGTACATGGGCACAAATAAATTCACATCACTTTACAGCATGCACTGCAGCCAAATGACTTGGAAAACACAACCCAATAGGCTATTTAGCCATCTGATATTTATCCAGAGACTAAGACAGAGTGAGAGTGATCCAGATAGCTCTCAAATACGGTGCAGGGGTTAAACGGCAGGTTTCTTGGCTCAGGTTGATCATCATTTGTCATCTGAAGCCCATCCCTTACTAAGGCTTAGAACTGCATCCTATACTAACAGCTTGCCTTTACAATTCAACCAGCATAAATGTTAAGCCTTTAAATATAGAAATAAGCTCATTTTGTGTAGAGATGATTACTGTATCTCAGGCAACACTGCATGCTATATTGAGCAATAACTGAAAATAAAAGTTTGTGTAACTTTATCAAATCTAGCTAATTTACACAAATTTTAATCAGCTCATAATCCACTGTTGAGCTGCCCCACAAGGAAGAATACAACTGTATGAACTTATTCTGAGCTGTTCTTTTCAAATGATTTCTATTTTAAGGTTTGGTAAGACCAACAACCTAGAAACTCAGAAACAATCCCTAAACTCATCCAAAAACCGCCTTAGGTTGTCACATCCTCAGTCACGTCTTCCCCAGTTTCATCCCAGTAGAGCTGATTTACAGCTGATTTACAGCTCTACTGGGGACAGGAAAAATTCTTCAGTCTAATGTCTGACTTCTGAGGATACAAGTACTGTAAATGTTCAGTCATACACACTGAATGCCCTAAGGTAAAGAAAATGCTTTTTCTATGCTGAAATTCAGTACTACTCTCTGTAAACTCCTGGTTTTGACATGGAATAGGCACAAGAAGATTTTGATATGATGACCATGGTAGCCATACTGTTGTGTTTTCTCAAGGGTGGCTTTGAGCCCTAAAAAATAGGGATTAACTATCAGACTCTGGTTCTTTTTAATCTTTCATGCTAAAGTTTACTTTGTATTAGGCTTTGTTTTGACTCCTATTCCTTTATAATGCCCTGGAATCCCCATTAGGTAGCCAGCCTAGTGTAGGATTCCCAAATGCAGCCCCCCTCTTTTGCCCGCTTTGTAGACCCACTTGGCAGGGTTTCCTTGTTTGGTGGGATCTCATGTTTCTCTCCAACAGCAAAGCTGCTGTGAGACCTTTTCAGATGAGTCAAAATAAGCTTAGTGCTGATCAACTAACCAAAAACTTGGACTCATTGTGATGTTCACCAAGAGACTGCAAGACTGCCTGTTAACAAAGAATTAGGACTGGAGAACCCTTAGAGCCTCTCTTCAAGTTAAGTATTACATATCAAGACAGGCTAGCTAGAGTAAATCTGCATCAGGCCACATTCTTGCTTGAAGAAAGAAACAGCTGTTTCTCTTTTACTTTCGGTAAAAAGGCTTTCTGTTGTCCTTGTGGCAAGGAGATATAAACTGGACTGTGGCTAGGATAATGTAATGACTAGGCTCATCCTACAAGGCCAGTCAATCACAGAACAACACTGCTTCAACAGAAGGCCTGCTCAACACAGAACAGCTGTATAAATACATAAGACAGGATCCAGCCTGCTCCTAGTAAAAACAAAAATCGCAGTTTCTTATAAATACATGGATTATAGAATAAATAAAGAGATAGGCCTAAACTAAACAAATCTTCGGAATGTGCCAGAAACAAAGCAAAAATTGGCATGTATGTGGATAAAAAAAGCAATGAGGCCTGAGGGGACCAGTGCTTTAGAGTTGGTGCTCACCAGAGTTAATTATTCTATTGTGCAAATGACATTCTAATGTAATGTCACGCTTGTGGCTCATCATATCTTAGATGCAACTGTTATTAAGGAAGTTTAAAGATCAGTAGATATGCTGCTGATTTAGATATACTGTAACTTCAAAACACTTACCATAACTACTTCAGTCATTTGGCTTCACAATCCATTTAATTGCTACCTAGAGGTGTCTGCTGCACTCACAATAAGTCATCAACAGAGCAGGAATTTGTTACAATCATCTGTAATGAAACAGGCACTCATCTATGCCTTCTCTCCCTGTTGGTAAAGTACCTCCATTGATTGGCCTCTGATGAGGCTGCGGGGCAGTAGGTTGGAGCAGAAAATATGATTTGTGGCCATTTGGTATGATACTAAATGATTTGTTTGTCTTTTGTGGGCAGGGCAAACGTATCACATACTGTATTATGTCGGCCAGACTCTCAGCTAGATTGACACATACATTCACCAAACAGCTACTGTACATACTGGGATTGTGTGTGAATGAGCCGTTGCTGTCAACTGTGTTGGCATTGTCTCATCTAAAGGCCTTATGATGAAGAAGAAAAAAATCATTTTGCTTTCCCAGTGTTTAAAAATTGAAAAAAAGAGAGACATACACAGGGATCACACAGTTTTAAATGACTTTTTAGTGCTAGACATAAAATTTCTTGGAAACCAAAAATAATGACACATCTCTATTAAAGCCGTTGTAGAATTTAACAAAGGTCACAGTCACTAAAAGTCGCTTTCCAAACAATGACAGAAGAATGTGTAGTTATTCACTGTGGAAATATGGAAAGGTGGATACAAAGGCCTGTATTTCATTTAATCACAAGCCAAAGTAGTCTACATGAAAAGCCTTCATTTGACAAACATGAAACATTACCATTTTGTTATGTTCTCTGTTGCTTTTGTTTAAATAAAGAAGATTAAGGCTTTACAGAACTGTATCTAAAATGAAAGATGCTAAATCCCTTTGTTCTTGTACCTTTTCCAAATGTCCTAAAATTTTCAAAAACAGCTTTTCTCACTGAAGACTTACTCATTGTCAAACAAAAACACAGAAGCATATAATTTATTTCTTACAAGCTTCGGAGAACAGAGACAAATTTCTCCTCAGATGAGTGTGAATGTGGCAGAATAATGTACTCACCACAGATCTCAAGCCATGCTCCTTCATCAGCTTGAGAGAGTTACGGTAGCAGGAGGTGAGGTCAATGGTCTCCATAGAGCCCACATGACCTCTGGCCACCGGGCCCACGGTGTGGATCACATCTGTCAGAAGGAGACAACAAACAAAGCTCACTTCAGCACTGTCTACTTCTAAGCAAGGTGACATGGTTGGCAGTAGCGCCATTTAGCATACGGATAAGAACAATGATGTAAAACTTTTTTGCTATGTGCCAAACAGCTGAGCAGTCAAGTCGAGTGAAAGTTTTTTTGGAATCTGCAAAATCATCATCACATACAAATATGATAACATTTGTCTTCACAATGAGACAATGGAGACAGTGGGGACAGTGTGAACAACCTATTGCCTGAAAAGAATGCATTTATTCAGTAAATGAAACAGCAGCTTAGATA
>JAUBNQ010000007.1:7236859-7257211 GCA_032353495.1 Ctenopoma kingsleyae | reverse complement strand
TGGAACGTCAGCATGTGTGGTACATGTGTCATCAAACATGTATATTGGTGATATAAAGAGAAACAGCAATGGGCATGCGCCAACTACTGGTGTCAGTCAGTGTGTGTGGCACAGAGATGCGGCACAGCTCATCACTGCCTCACCTCACACTTCTCATATGTATTTGAACAGGAAATGTGTAAATTCAGGAAACAGTTCACCTGTAAACTAGGAGAGGGACACACTAGGCTTCAAAGCGGCTGTATGACACATTAATCCGTGCTCCTGATTTATTAATCGACAGACTTCAGCTGTGAGGCTGTTTCTGTACATGTGACTGTGCGTAAAAACAGCCTGAGCGATTGCGATGCCGTGTTGTGACTCTAGTGTTGTTAATAATGTTTATGGAGATGTAAAGTGTATAAAATCCTCACGGTCAGATGTTGTCAAGTGAGCGGAAACAGTTCACCTGTAAACTATAGTAGTATTATGTTATTATTTAGTTTTTGCCAAAAATTCTCAGGTGCTCCTGCGTACCATCAGAGGGAGCCCATAGAACCACTGCCTAAAGCAATATACTACAGTAAACTCACTGCTCTATAATTTCATGCTCTTGTTAAACATTGTTTTGCATTGCCAACCAGTCAAAATAAAACATCAAGCCTTTAACTTTCCTCTCTGTGCTGGTTTTAATTAATGACTGTCTGCACAACATGACAGTAAATAAGTGTCAGTCATTGTGAACTGAGAAGACCCATCTATCGTTTGTCTGCAGTGAAGCTCTTCTTCTCTTCAAAGCGTTAAATGGCCCATGAAAAAAAGAGAGATGGCATCTCACTTGAAAGGGTTCTCCAGTGTCTCCCATTCCTTTATCTATATGTCAGTGTGTCAGGGCTGGACACGTGTTACTGAGTTTGGCAGGTGAGGACCCACCTGCATAAACACAGACTGCAGTGCAGATTTAAAGAGTAATTCACCCTCCTGTTTAGTTTAGATTTCTCTTCACCTGATGTACAACTTAGAATCACTGAAAAGTCAAGGAGAGAAACTGGTTAATGACAAGTAACATTTTCTTCTGCTAATTGATGTATAATAACTTGGCCTTTAACCACTGGTGGGTTTAAAAAGATAAATATAATATTGGCAAACTTGTCCTCAAATGGGTGAATGAGATACCTCGATACACCTGTAACCTTAATGTAAGAGGGGACAACAGGTGGGTCAATGCTGTGCATGTGTAAAGTATGTGTGGATGTTTTAAGACAGGTTATGTGGGTGACAAAATGAGTGAGTTGACAAAATATTGCTCCCTGGTGGTTCTTTCACAGGTGATAGATTTCAACGTGAATCAGGTGATTTAATTTGTACAACTCATCTGCAATGTTGTCTGAACACTCTGTTCCTCATACAACTGTACAAGTCAACTCTACTGGTTCAAATAAAGTCCAAATTACTTCTCAATAAAGTTACATGTACTGTACACAACAGATGCCAGCCTTTGCCACTCGAATTCTAATTCCATAATACCCACAAGAGTGATCACATTTCCAGTAATTAGGTGTACTTTGGCGTGATTGCTAGTCTGGACCCTCTCAGCATGCACACAGCTTTTCCGATGCTAGTCGCTGAGGATTACTAAATGAAGTGTGTACACCCACTCGGACATGGAACCGGTGTTGTCATAGCGACAGAGAGTGCAGAGTGATCCCCTAACGCTCACTGAAGCTTCCGTCTGAAAAAGGGGGCTTTCTGCAGACCTGGAATGATTTGCCGCATGCCAAGCAGATACAGTTGTTAGTGCATTAATATTTCCGTCTTTAAAAATGGATTAGGGGTGTCTTAGTGATTATTCATGTGCTTGGCTTTCAAAGAGCTTTTCCATTGTGAGTGTCACTGAGATTCTGTCACACTTAAAAAGGCTAAGGGCTAAAGAGCAGGAGAGGAGCAAAGGATGATGACAAATCATCATGCAAACATGCAATATCACAGGAATGTTTTTACTGCCTGTGACCAATTATGCTTTAATACAACAGACCACATAGAACAAAAATATCTAATGTATATGTTTTAGATAGATCTCAGCACCATTCTTTTAACTGTGAAGGTACAGTAGGTGCACCATTGAGTGACTCAGAAGCATGACATTTTCATGAAGCGCTGATCTGCACTTCAACATACTGTCGGTCATTACAGTACAATACAGCCAGAAAGTTACAATGTCATGTTTCAGTCTTCCAGGGTCACACTACAGACAAGCACATACAGCACGCACACACACAGACACACTCACACAAACACAAAGTGCTGTACAATACAGCCCTCAGTGCCTTCGAATAGCAAAAAGCTCTTCAAGTGAAAGAAAAGACACACATTTTACTGAACAGAAGGTGAGACTGTGTATATGTGTGTGCGTGAGTAAGTATGCACTGGCCCCGTACTGAAGGACAAGAACACTGGGGGTGTGATGATTGTTTAGCTGTACACAGAATGGCCCCAGTAGTGCCTACAGGGACGAGCAGCCTAGAGTAAAGACAGAGGGGGAAAGTCACTCAACAGCACTGCCAGCTGTTTCCACAGCTCTGGGCTTTCTATAACATTCCTCTAAGCTTGAATAAGCTGCCAGGTGACACTGCTCTCAGCAGCATTCACTAGTACTGCTGCTTGCTCTTTTCCCAGTTTTTTTTTTCAAAGAATGTTCAAAGTGTTTTGAATAAAATGTGAATATGAGAGAAGTTTTGCCATGTGTGAGGTAAGACTGGAGATGTACAACTCATCAACAACTCATGCACATGTAGCACTGTACCCAGGAATCAAATGAATGCACACTCAGCAGTATTTGAGGCACACCTAGATAAAACATCCCACAACTAAGTAATATAAGTAAAGGAAATCAATAAATTGTCAGTGAGGTGTGCAAATTGTATGCCACTTTAGTCATTCTCTCACACAACTACAACAATTGCATCTTATTTACTGTGTAACCACAGGTCTAACTTTGTTTGCTGTACTTTTGCAGGCATGGCTGTGTATGTGGTGATGCAACTCAGGACCAGTATGCAGTGACACTGCTGTGTGTAGGAGGAAGAATCCCTGCTGAGTAACATTACCCACATTCATGTTGTGAGGAAAATACAATTTGGGATTTTCCTGTATGACATAGCCCATTTGAAATACAGTGCCATGAAAAATCTTCTGATTCTGATTCTTTTTTTTTTTTTAATTAATCACACTTAGATGATTCAGATCAAATATTATTACATAAAGATAAGTAAAATGCAATTTTCAAATGATGATTTCATTTATAAAGGGAAAAAAAAAGCATTTTGCATTTACAAGGGTTATCTTTGAGAAACATTAGTTTGATGATCAGAATCATTTAAGTGTGACAAATATGCAAAAAAAAACAAAAAACATACATATAATAGGGAGCAAATACTATTTAAAGCACTGTACATTTCAGACATACTTCTGGTGAACATGATGGGGCTGTTACCCTACAGCAAGGTGCCCTGTCATGGTAGTGCTTTAAAAGTAACCTCCTTTTAAAGCACTTGTTCTTTTGTATTAAATGTTCAAAACAAAACATATACAGTTTCAATAGCATTTCATTTCTGTCACTGACCATTAGGCTACTATGCTGTTACCTGGCTTCAATTGCATCTAATCATTTCTCTTATTAGGGCACCAAAGAGCTGGACCAGTACATCATCATTCTGTCGGGGTCTGTGCGAGCAGATCTTGAACTGGTAGGTTGAGCTTCATGAATCTTTCAAATGTCAGTAAGTTCACACACACATACGCACAGTTGCACACATTCATACACACAGTTGTGGTGGCACAGCTACAGGGAGACGAAAAGTGATGTGGCCTTCACAGATGCTGTTACCCATCATTTCAATTAAGACATATGCGCCCGACATGGATTTGATGGAGAAAGACACTGCGGGTGGAAAGATTAAACACACTCTCATTCCAGCAACATGTGCCGCACACTCTCTAAATTATTCTAATGACAGTAATTACAAAGGCCCATTCAAGTCTGTGTTTGGCTAAGTAAGGGTTATAAAACGGGAATAAATAGTATTGTGAGGAAACACTGTATGCCTGTGAACAATCAAGCTGTGAATTTTGTTAATTCAGGGGTGTAAATTTTCTCTGCCCTGAAATCCACCCATATGAATCAATGTACATAAGTGAAAACACGCCGTACAAATTTAAACAGACTTGTGCTGATGAATACACGTAATGTTTGCTTTTCACCAGGAAGTGTTGATAAAATGTAAGCACCTGGCAGAGCTTAAACTCTAAATAAATGTTTAAAAATATCATAAAATTACAACATAATACTAATGACAACAGAAAATAGTTCAGCAGTAACAGCAAAGAAATTAAAGCTTGCATGTAAATATAATTAAACATCTCCGCTAATGCTGAAATCATGAATGTTGAAAGACACAGATATAAAGCTGTCAAGCAGGACACTGTTACAGTATTTAAACAAATGTTTTTTTGTGTTTCATAACAAGCAGCTAGACAGTTTAATAACTGAAAATGACCCAGTGCATTTTTTTTAATAACAAGTCTGTTTGTTCACAAATGAACAGAAAATTAGAAAATGATCCTCTAGCTTTTGCTGCCATTATTGTCCTTTCAACTTCCTCAGCTTCAATGCTCTAATTTACTCCTATGATACATGAAAAAAAAAGGATTCTTTATATTATAGCCTCAAGCAAATAAATATTTTTGTTAATCAGATAATAACTTTTGACCTTCTGCTTTTTCAAATGAATGATGAACTCTACCATCTTTGCAAGTGTAGACCTAAGTGTGGCCCTGAAGCACTGAGGAGGAGGATTTTTTCTTTCTTTTTTCTTATTTTTGGAGTTCAAAGTAATCAGATAATGCCACGAGGCCTTTGAAAATCTTGTTACAACATATCAAAAAAATTGTCAGACAGTTGCTAACATGCTGACATTCACAAGGCTGCAATAAGAAAAAAACTGCAGGGGGCTGCATCATCTCATGCTTAAAGAGCTGCTCTCTCCCTGGGGCTGGACTGAGGCCTGTCTTCATGTGAATGTGAAATGGTTATTTAATCTGGTTGTGTTCTGGGAAGTACTTGACTGTCTTCTCTGTATAAATAATGTTTTTTATACTTGTTAGTTTTCTGAATCAGAAAAGAAGGAGAGTGGAAAATTGCAATGTGAAGGATGAACTGGGAAGTTACTGATAAATTATTATTTTTTTATCCAGCATATTATAATGAGATTTTGAAAACAAACAAAAAGAAAACCAAAGAATTGATCAATCAATCTGGTACTTGTGTAGTGGACTAAAACACAATACTCTGGCGGGGTGTGACCTTCAGAAGCAACTTTTTTTTTTAAGTCAAAACAAAATGGGTCAGCACTTTCCCTATTTCCTGCTCTCTGCCTGGCAAGAATGGTGATGCTTAAGTTCCTCTCAGGCCAAAATGCGACTAAACAGACAGCCTACTTATCAACTCCTTTCACATCCAGGGTGCCACTCATTACTCATGTATTCATAGTCTCTGCAGTTTAATTACAAGACTAATCACAACAAACTATCACTTCTGAACCAGCTGCCTGGATAATGTGAGCCTGAGGGATTCAGTGCAGCTAATCAGTTCAGTGCTTGCTGTTTTCTTCAAGATTATCACTGCAGTTACATGGTATTCGATTCTATGTATTATCTCATTTTTAAACAATGTCATAGCCCATTAAGAGAAGCAAAGAGAAAATCATTCATGCATTTTGTCTCATTTTGTAGTAGGCTGAAAGAAAAACTAAACAAGTTGCCAATTCCTTACTGGCTCATTATCAAACATTTGTTGTCACACTATTTTTTCAATGTATGGGAAAACCGCAAGTCAGATAAAACCAACACCATATTGACAGGACTGAAATCAAGATTTGCTTCTTCTTGAAGGAAAAGCAATGTATCTAACCACCAAATCACCATGCCAGCCCGCCACAATAGCAGCATTCAGAAGAATCTTATACTTTCTTCTGCATCACCAGTGGGTACTTTGCTAGTTTGACCTCACAGAAATGAAAAGAATCATCATGGTGGTTCTACTTTTCCCATAAACCTCAGTTCGTGGAATTGGGGTATGGCCCCATTACTCCTTCACCTTGCTGTTTTGGGTATCTCCACTGAAGAAGGTATGACAAGGACCCATCCAGCCCCTGCAGTCTCACATGACCTAGGTTTCAAAAGGTACAATCCACCATGCACTCACAGACATACAAAGAAAGATTATCAACAACAGCAACACTGATGGGCAGCAAAGCTTTCCCATCAATGTGAGGCAGCACTAACAACTTCTGTGAGAAGACCCCATCAAAATAAGTAAGAGGTAATTCTCAAACTCCTCTCTTCTCTCAGCCCTCCTTAAACTTCCATCCAATCACCCACACAGACAGCATCAGAGCCTCATGTGAAGAAGGAAGAACTGTAACCAAACTCCTCAACAGAGGGGACTAGGAAACAAATGCATCTATACCCAGCAGTGGTACACCTGCCACATAATACTTCAAAGGAGAGAGAACACACATACACAGTGTGCTGAATGCCTACTTGCAAAGCTATAAGAAACATGCTCTTATGGGAATACATTATAGTATATCATAGTATAACACATGGCTACATGGTGCAGCACAGATCAAATACAGTTGAAGTTACCACACAATGTGCACATGCCTTGGATTTCTGGTGCAGATAAATCTGATTAGATGCTGTTTTGGAGACCGGCCTAGTGCTGTCTCTTTGTCAGTTCTTCTTCCTTTTTGTATTTTTCTCTTCGCCTCTGTCAACCTGTTTTCTTCCCTTACTTTAAATTCTTCCTGTATCTCTTGGTCTATCCAACTCACAGTGGCATTGTAAATGAAATCTGTTGAACTGCTGAATTTAGCAAAGGTTTATGTCTAGAAAATGCAAGGTTATACGTAACACTGGTTGGCTTTCCACTTGCTTCACTGCAAATTGTTTGTGTGTATTTATCACAGATGCAGTCATTTCTGCACTGAGAGTTGCGCCATGCTATGCACACACTCACTTTGTTACCCCCGACAGATACGCCTCACCAGGGAGAAGCCTTTACTAGAGCACATATAAATTCTATCCTTTTAGCATCTTGGCACATGCTGAAATCATACATTTATGGGGTCTGCTTCTGAGCAATATACTAAACTCAGAGTTTGACCTTGCCACTGTGTTGCACAGGCTTTTCAAAACTGCTGAAGTGACAGTTTTAAACAATAGATAATTAATGCTCTTTTCCCCATTCTTAGGAGTGGTTTAGAAATCTGTGCATGCCATCACAGGGTACATTCCTAATTGTAAAAAAAAAAAAAAAAGCTTTTTCATAATACAAGAAAGATACTTTGAATGGGAGATCCAGATGTAAAAGGAAAACATTTGCTGGAGTGGTTAAATCTTTAGCTAATGGTGCTTTCACACATAGACATACAAAGCAGCTGGCAGGAGCTGGCATCTCATGAATATGTAGTTCTAGGGTATAAGCACTTAGTTTACATACTCTGCTCAGATTGGCCAGTTGTTTTTTTAATGTATGTTCTGCTGCAAGACAAACCAACATTGGTGGTGTTTTGATTTTACAAGTCTTCTCATTTTTTTTCTGTCCAAGTAACTTAATTTACATGAAGTGTTAAGGACAAGTTAAGAAGCAGAGACTGCAACAATCAGCTTTTTGTTGATTGCCATTTTGTTTCTTTTTTTCACATGGAGTATAGTAAACAACTCTGTGCTTTGGTTTCAGGTGGAATCAAGAATATTGTGATTGTTTTTTGCCTGTCACTCATGCTGCGTCAGGCGATATCTGCATAAAGTCGAGCTTTTCTCAGGGGCTACACGGCTGCAAAGGCAGATTTACTATAAAATGAATAGCAGCTGTCACTGGCCCAGCCTTTTGAATACGCATATGTGAATGCCCAGTCAGAGAAAGGGGCAGCAACTTGTTCCAGCTGCACCAGTCAGAGCCATCAGATAAGGGGAGCAAACAGAAGATAACAGAGTGCGGCTACATCTCTCAGCAGGCCTGCATTAATGGTACTAATGGCACAGTGCACTTTAGGGTGAGCTTTTGATGACACAGGTAGTCGGGTGATGTTTCCATCTGTTCAATAAACATGGGGGGCCACATATAGCTGACTCACACACAAATACTGTGAGCAGTTTTGGCCCAAGTGCAGCAGCATGATGGACGGGAGGCTATCCCTGTTCGCTCCCCCAGCCCCCATAATTCATAGCAGTCCAGCATTTTGCACAGCGGTCTCTTGTTCTTCAGAGTATTCTGGCAATCAGAGCCACATGCTGCATGGACATTTATCTTACTTTCACAAAAATGTGGGCTTAATGAGATAATTTAGGGTACTAGATTGACATGGCAGAAGCGCTCCAATGTGTGGTCTCACTACACAAGCTTAGTACAAGTAAAGGATATGGGAAGTTGTGTGCAATAAATGGCTGGTACTGACTGGCTATTTTAGCTCAAGCATACACCGAAAACCAGGAGAAATTACCATGGGACCACAGTGCTGGACAGAAGACACAGTAGAACAAACAGACGGAAAATGTTTTTTGCTCCAAGTTGCACAAGGTGAGCAGAGCAATCAGCTCTGCAGTTTCACCCCAGCTAAATGAAATCATTTAGCCCAGAGGCTGTGAATACACAAGCAGGTCTCCCTCTCTGCTAGCTCCTACAGATGTCAACTACTACTATAAGTGACCTTTAAAATATACCTCGCCATCTGATTTCTGTTTTAAGACCAATGCAAGGAGTCATAAATAGAGTAGATAGAAATGAAAACTCAAAATAATCCAATACATAACAGTGACTGCTATTCGTATGCAAGACTATATTATTGAGATTCATGCCACCAAAAACATTTAATCAGAAAACAGTGGAAAAAACACAGTTTACCATTCAGCTACACCTGGTCAGTCAGATGGTGTGGTTTGTAAAAGCACAGAGGACTGACTGTCTTTTAGCAGAGAGTGAGAGAGAGAAAGAGAGAGAGAGAGAACAACCTCTTAAATCCACACACTAAAGCACCCCAAAATCACACAGACACATCAGCCAGATAGGTCTTCTTCAAACTAAACCTGCTCAGGATATGAAATAAAATGATGACGAGCAGGCAAAAAACATTGCACACATCAGTGCTGCCACTTAGATAGAGCCGAAAATAGTTCTCTACTCCTGACTGGAGAGACTGACAGAATCTAAAGGATGGACAGCGGTTCAAGGCTGCTGTCAGGCTGCCTGTACGCCTTTCAGGATAAATGATAGAAACAGATGTGTTTTACACTCCAAAGCGCCACAGCTGACAATTATATAACTCAGTAAGGTGAGATAAAGATGATGCAAGCAGCAAGATATGGATGCATTTATAACTTCATTAAACTCTAAGAGTTATTGCTGTTTAAATTGTCTGTGGGATATCTGAAGCGTATCCCAAAGCTCAGGCTGTCAAAGCATCTGTCTACCTGTGAGTACGTCTCTAAACGTGGCCACATGTTTTACTCACTATCTTGGCTTAATCACATTTTATTGATCATGTATGGAAAAGCACAAACTGGCATAAAGAGTGATGAGGACAGACCAGCTAAAAGGGATAACACACTGTTTGCCTTTATATAGCAAACCTCCAAACGGACATGCAAATGTTGTTAAAAAGAACCAATACCACAGGCTTCATGGGAATAATGTAGATGTTGGCCTAAGGCCCTTTAATATTTATGATACTGTATTGCCTTTAAACAATAAAAATGCAACATAAATAATGAAGGTTAATATGCAGGCTTGAGGCATCCTTCATTGTTCAATAAAAAAGAAGGAACAGAGGCCCAAGCTTCCTGTTTCTTTTTTCTGCCATTACGCAGTTCAGCCATCATCACATTTAATAATGTTGATATGTGAATGAAGATAAATATTACATGCCACTGTATACCTTCTTGCCTTAAACTCAGTCATCTATCCCACACTGATTACCATGTTGTCATAGAAACAGTGTTCACAGACATCATATTGTGCCAACATATGGCTAAAAATTAGATTCATACATCATGTGGGTTGCTGCACAGTACAGCGTAACCATTAATTTAGAGCTATATGTAGTTGCAAAGATAAAAAGAGACACATGTTACTGTGTCATGTTTATTATAGGTTAATATGGATTGTACTATATGTTCAGCACATATAGAATGAGCAACTACAATTGTGATTTATAACTTATAATAAATATCACAACTTAAGAATCACAGCCCTGTGAGGATCTAATCTTATTTAAGTACACTTAATCAAAGACTATTTCCTCTGCACTGCCAGTGACGACATGTGTAAACAGTGAGGGCTGCAGTGGGTGGGTGTGGGTGCTTGTGTATGTGCATGCATGATTCTTTGGAAAAGAAAAGACTGGAGGCAGGGCCCTTCTCCCATGTTGAAACTTGGATGAAAATTTTGTGCAAATACAGCAAAAAGCCTGTGACACTGTGCTTAATTATTTTTGGTTGTTGCAGGCCCTGCCACTGCCTGGTGGTGCCCAGAGGTACCTGTCTCTCTCTGAGGGGGTAGGGGGGCAGAGACAAGCCGCCATCTGGGGGTGTGTCTACCCTAGCCTTGTTAGCATAAACCTAACTACAAATTTGTGAAATTACCTCAGAGACGTCTTCAAAACACACACAGATCTATGGGTATTGTAAATACATTGCCCTCACAGCAGTTCTCATAAAAACAGATAACATACGGTTTTCACCTTGCAGTAACTGTAGTAGAGAAAAAAATGGAAAGGTAACATCAGTGAATGTGGAAATGAAATATGAGAGTGTGAAATGGGGGTAAATGCACTTGCTGGTGTTTTCTTTAAGCATCTGCTAATGTGGGGTGTGACATTGCTGAGGTAGGCTACTGGAAGGGCACAGTATCTCCCAGATGACTTAAGGAGGAAGTTTCTCTCACTTACACATTGCTCTCCACACTCTTGGAAAGGAGCACTGGGAAAATATATTTCCTAGGACTTTCAACACCTCTCAAAATGTATCTCAAGAAAAAAACTTTTGTTTTGCTAAGCCTGTCCCTACTGGAAGTTGTAAGGCCTGAATGAGAAACGGGTAAAGGGAAAAGTTACTGCTTAAGGTTTTACTGCCATACGGTAAGTTTCCTCCCTTCTTTCCTGCAGGTCTGCAACTGTGCCAAAAGAAGAAGCAGGCTGCCTGATGATGGTGAGCACCCACTGGCCTGGGAAATAAATCCTTTAACAGGTGGCCAGCAAGGAGGGGAAGGGCTAAATCAGCAGCACACCTTCCTGCTGCCGGCGATGCTGGCTATTTTATGTGCCTTAATTACACAGTCCTCCTAAACTTCTCCCCATCCTCTCTTGCCCTGCACTGACTGCCCTTCATTTACCGTCTGACTCCAAGAAGCAAAGCACATGCATAAGTACAATCAAACATATTGACGGTGTGCCACCATCTACAGTATGTGATTATTTCAATTCTAATGTCAGGTGTTGGGTTAATAAACTGTAACATGAAGATGTGAGAGAGCTGGAGGCACATTATTTACAGAGAAGATCCAAAATGATGTGCGTAATAACCATACTGGAATTTCACAGACAACTAGAGTGTTGTGACACCTATTCCTGTGTGCTTCTATTCATTGATCCATTTTCTGAATGATACCTCTGGTTTTTGGCCCTTGACTCCATGGGGAGATCAGCCGTGTGTAGCTTTGTCAGTCTCTGTAGCTAAGCAACTGAGCATTACAGTAAAAGAGACCAGCGCTTACGGCAGTTGCTAGGGAACTGCTAGAGAGTGTTACCACTTGTGAACGGCACTTCGATAGATCAGCCTCTAATGGTTCAGGTCTGATGGAGCTTTGCCTAGAAGGAGATGAGGGATCGGCAAGCAGGCAACACGCTCCATCTCACCAGCTATACCATATGTCACAGCCGACAAGTCTCCGGAGTCCCACGCATCAGCACACATAACAACCAGATGAAAATGACAGCAGGTTTTTCCTCAATAGGAAACCATTTGCATAGAAGTGGAGACTGAATAATTGAGAGGTGTGGGAGAGAGCAGGGTGGCTGAATTGGGATGAAGGGATGTATGCCTGCCAGCCAAATCCATTAGCCAGGCCTTGCTTGGCTGAGGCAGGCAGCTGATGGGAAGGCTCTGTTATCGGACACTAAAGGACACTAGGGCTGGCCATCACCATGCCTGCCCTCTCTACTCTTTGCTGCAGGGGGAGAGAGAGGGAAAGCAAAGGAGGCAAAATAACAGAGACAAAAAGAGAAATTGAGGGAGAGACCAGAGAGGTTCAATAACAGAAAGACTGAGGAGGTGTTGCCCTGTTACAGCTTTATAATTGTCCTGCAAGGGCGGTCATATGAGAGGCTACTTATTGCACATAACAGTTCCACAAGAATACTTGTCCATCTCTATAGCTGGAGCCCATTTAAAAGAGCATTAGGACAAATGAAGCATTGAAAAAGAGGACACCATCTCTCTATTTAAGCCAGGATAAAAAAAAAAAATAAAAAAAAAGAAGTGTTAGACAATTGTATCGTAGCTCTTCAGTTCTGTTGGGAGCCTAATTGCCCAGGAGATTATCTTTAGTGGACAAACCCTGAGTAGCCTTCACAGAGGATATCTCTGCAAGACAACTACACACACAGGTTTTTAAGTTAGAAAGGGTTATATGCTGCCATATGTTGTAAAAGAAACTCACGTAAAACTAACGCTAAAACAGATTTTTAAAAAATTATTGAAAAGTTTGCCACTCAATGTACAGTAATACTTTTAGTTAGTCAGGGAATTCATGAACATCATAATCATGAGCATGATCACAGAGCATCATGGCAGAAGATCTGTAATATTTCAATTTCCATATAAAGCTCCCTGGATCATTTTGGATTTTAACTTTCAGTCAAATGTGTCTAATGTGAAAGCATCGTTACTGACAAATTTTCACATAAGGCAGTGAATACTAGACTTAAGGTCAATACATGACAGTACCGTGGGCTAACACAAACCGTTCTCTACCCACATGCCTGTTGGTCAGAACTGCTTTAAAATGACTAACTACAAGTTGATACATTTGTCAAACTGGCACATCACTATGAAAACAGTGCTTACAGTTTGACCTTTGAGATGACTTCGGGAGGAAATCTCACAAAAAAAGCTTAGAAAACATCCAATATTTGACTAGAGTCAATGGGACTGTTTTCAAAGAATCCCCACTAGTTCTATTTCCATCTCTTTCCTCACATTTGCCATTTCAATGTGTCTCTGTTAGCAGTTTACACTTAGTATCTCTGCGTGAAAGAAAAACACATTGCTGCAGTGATGCATTGCCAATCAGATTTATGCTGCACAGTCTGCTGATCTTGGAGAGGGAGACATCCAAACAAAGATAAAGAGAAAGAGAGGAACACTACCCCTAAGACTGAAGCTGCTTGTACAGAATCCAGTACAGCATGACAAAGTCCTGGCTTTGAATAAACAGAGAGAGACACAACTCAAAATAATGAGCATCAAACAATAACCATCGACTGGGCATTCCAATATAAGACATTGATTTGTGTGTCCTAGTCTAGTCTTTCCTCCTGCAGCACAATGAATTTAAGGAGAAACAAAATACTTGTAAAAACAGAAACCAAAATGAAACTAATCACACTGAGTGCATCAACCACAGTGGTGGTGCATGTTTCCCTTTCAACCAAACAAATACAAGAAACAGAGAGGGGAAACTGTGCAAAATAAATAATAATTGCCGCTCAAGCCCTGAGTTTCATTGCTCCTTATCATGACAGAAGTACATGATTGTTTACACACAGACGAATAGGGGACAGCCACGGGGCCTTTTTTTTAAGAGGATACAGCTGTATGTCTTCACAAAGCTTTCATTGCTTAAAGCTCTCTCTCCCACTTTCCTCTCAAACACACACTGAAAATCAAGCATGAACAGATATGCACAATTAAATTAGCTTCGAGCTCTGTTTAACTGCATCTGCCAAATAAAAGACATTAAAAAACACAACCCGTAAAATTTCAACTTTACATCTTCCATTCCCCATAAGATCACTCAATATAAAATTAGATTCATGGACATGCTGGTCTTTAATGATAGCAGTATACGAGTGATAATATTTGGTTTTTTATCCAGAGGAAAACCTACACTGGCAATATACAGTACATACAGTGTATGCAGGTTGGTGGACAGCCTCATCTCATATGCTTTATTACACTGTAAGAGCATAAAAACTCACCATGCACAGACACAGTAGGAATCAAACTGGTAGACCAGAGTGCCAGTTCTGGGATCTACCCCTGAGCTACAGTAAACACAAAACACATGGTGCTAGTCTCACCACAGTAAACGTCCAACAAAAAATGTTACTGCTTGAAGTCTAACAAACACCTCAAGATCTGAAATTGCAATTTAACTGCAATTTAAAGCTTGTTGTGTTTTAATGCCATTTTATTTCCTCAGAATAAGCGGGCTTGGAAAACTCAGTCCATATTAGAATAGGTATTTTGCAGGAATAAATAGAAGAGGCATTGCATCACAGTGAGCTTGTTTTTGCAGTGTTACAGGAAGCACAACCATGCAAGGAGTTGAAGCCTCATTTGCATTTTGTCATATTTAACTCTGGACAGCAGAGACAAGTCTTGATGTGTCCTAATGTGATGCCTGACATTGTCTAAGCCCTGTAATTATTTTCCTGACCTGTCCAACAATCATCTTTCCTCAAGTCAATTGCTAACATAAACAAATCCTCAGGTGGTTCAAGTTCATATGGTGTATTTTGCATTCATAACAGCAGCCACTATACAACTGTCAAATTCTCCCAACACTCATCATAACTTGCTCCACTGCTGCTTTATGAAGTGCTAAATTACACTTTCTCTGAAACAGCATGACTGAAAGACTGATTGATAATGATAATTGTTGAAAATGTGAAGACAAATTGATGATCAAAGAAAAAAAGCCAGTAAGTTCTGAATGAAAAATTAATATTAATTCTGATTCATATTATCAAGCTTGCCAAGCTACATAAGCCATTGTTGCTGACTGTTCAATATTTCAAAAGGCATGGGAATAAGGTAAATGTCTTTACTTGGATATGGCTCTATGTTCTGTTCTGTTATGTATCTGCACAGTGGCACGTTTACTGTGGTTCTTTTGTATCTTGTCTGTGTGTGCTTAATGTTTGGTGTGTTGTCGCTATGAGTGAATATTTAATGAAGCCATGGCAAGCTCTCCACTGCTGTTCATCTGGGCATCGAGTCAGCGGAAAAACTCTTTCTCTGGTTCTGCCATCTGTTGGAATCAATAAGGGGGGCTTGAAACCCCCAGTCACCATTCAGGGCTCAAGCATGTTGGCGATTAAAGCTAACCCTTCTCTCTGTTCCTGCAAGTCCTGCTCACCAGCAGCAAGGTTAAATGGCAGGTGCTGAAAGAAGTATATTATACCCTGCACAGTAATGCTAATCCCTCAATTAAATTATAGCTCCTAAGCAGACAGACCTTTCCTGGAGCTCTAGCTCTGAAAGCAAAGCCCTGCAACATGTTTGCCCACTATAGTCCACACTTCATGCTGGGGCTTTAGATGGAATTATGGGGGGGAATGATACTCTGTAGAGAGACAACAGCACACATCTTTGTGCAGTGTAACTAGACATTAAAAGCTTTGGGACATGTTTGTTTAGCATGGCAGGGGCATTATGAAGCCTTTAAACAACAGGAACACTCAAAAATCCTCTTTGTCCTGTCTGTCTTCATCTGATGTTTACAGTATGAGGCTGTCATGAGTGCACGGCAATAATGTCTGTCTGCAGCAGATGGGAAAGACTGAAGCAATGTCCTTTTTCTTCAGCCCAGAGGGGTGCTCCTCCTCTAATGGGGAAAAATAAGGTTGTTTAATTGTAGTTTATTTCGGAGCCTGATTGCTTTTATTGAGCTCCATTATTCTTGTTAATGAGCTCGTAATGCGAATGTTGATAATGTGAGCGCAAGTCTTTTCCTCACAATGTGAGATCCCACTGTTTTCTGATCACTAAATCCTTGACTACTTTTCTTAGCCAAGCATCTGTGTGCTGCTCCTTGCATTGCTGCCACTGACCTAGCAATCAGTCAGGAGTGAAACTTTATATCCCCATAGTTAACATTTCTTACCTGGAAACTGGTTCAGGTGTTAAGTAAAGCACTAGAGTCTGTATTCCAATCAAGGAATGCATAAAGATAAATCATACAGGACATTCAAAAGATGTGTCACAGAAATAACATTGTGTATAGTAATGGGTGTTTACTTCTCTAAGCAAGTTTATCGAGAGGTGTTTACACGTATTTACTCAGAGGTATTTTGATCCCAGATACACAAAAAAAAGAGAGTGTTCACATACACGTACAAGAATGTTATGAACAACAATGTCCTTTGCATAAGAGCAACAACATTTTGACTGCCATTCACTATTGGGCAAGTAGACTGGCATTAAATTGGGTTATGCAGTGACAAGTGTGATAAAATGTCATTGGCATTTGGAACAGGCAGAAGGCATTAGCATTACACAAAGAGTGCATTATGAGTGAATAATGCACTGTGCTACCAGTTTGGACATGGAGCAAAGTGAATGTCAAAACTCATTCGAACACACATTCTTCAGCCAATGCAGCCGCATATCATGCTTAAACAAGGATACAAGGAATCCTATCTTCTGCTCATTCCTTTATTATGATAACCAGAGGAGCAGCACAGGAGAAGGGAGATGCCAATGCCAGAAATTCAGATATAGATGATAGTAGAAAGTCAGTATGGTAAAAACTCGCTCATCACAGGCCATAGGAGGACAGGCGCATACCTTAACATAAATTAGGTAACAGTAAGGAAAACACCCTTTCCATCACATGTCAAGCACACAGACAAAGAAACAAACATCTCATTCACCGGACCCAGGTACAGAAAACTCTGCATCAAAAATGAATTACAACCAGAATTAAAAAAATAATCCAGGACCTTCTTTCTGTGGCTACCAATTGACTGACAACCTCTGATACAAACTAGATAAGTTTTCCTCTTTGCATACAGTATGATTTTAATATTACCAGTGTGCAGCAGCATTCACTGATCCAGTTACTGCAAAAAGAAAAGATTTGCTTTGAGAATAATTAATGACATAAGATCCTTATAACATTAATAACTGCTGACAAGATTGGATCCTTGTAACACTGGTTTGATAAGAATGTAACAGTTATCAGTGCAGTTCAGTGATGTTTGCCAAGTTATATTCCACTAAGAACAGTGTTGTGCTTAGTGGAATACAGGGTAACACAGAGGATCATATCATTGGACAGTTGCGTAGGAAACCTGCCAACTGATAATGGCTCCATAATGTAATTACAGTCCTATCAGGGCAGTTATTTCACAGTCTCATGAGAACACATTTTACTTCAAAAAGATCCCGTTCCATTCTCTGAATAAGCCATTAAACAGCCTTCAGACTGTCACACCCATCAAGCTTAAAGCCTCAAAATTATAATGATTAACTTGTCCTTGCAAACTATCAGAGAAGGCTAATACTACACTGATACATTTAGAGTGAAAGAGGATAAATGAAAATTGGTATTAACAAACTGAAAGAATTACTAAACTATTTAAAATCCTGTCATTTCCATATAAACCAAATTTTTTTATGTAGCTTCCCATCATCTGTTACTACTGCTGTGACTGCACGATAGCACCCTTACGGACACACTCACAGCCTGCAGAAAGAAGGCACTTTTCTTTATGGAGAGGCCTCTATGACTTCTGAGAAAATGTAATAGCTGATATTATCTCACATTGCCAATGTAGCAAGAAATAATGGGGTACTCTCCAATAATGACCACATACACATGCTACAGCATTTCTTGTTAATGTATGTTTTAGAAACACATGAGAGGAGAAAAGTAATCACCACCGCTGCATGACAACATTCTAAATCTGAGCCTCTTGTTCTCTGATCTTGCCTCTGCCACATTATCTATTTTTTCTGTGAACTAGACAGTATTCGTTTTCACAGAGGGCTTATCAGTGATGACATGCTGTGTACTCGTGTTGACAGAACAGAGAGTTGTTACTCAGCATGAGGCCAACAGGGTGCAGCCATGCCCATGCTGGCTGCTTCCAAGCCCAGGAGAGAAAAACTTTTCTTTCCCTTTTTCTTACCCCTTTCTTCACTCCCTGTCTCTCAACCGTACATGTTTAATGAGCTGGCATCTTTTCTTTCAGTTGTTGTACTGAAAGAACCCACGCTTGCACGCACGCATGTACACTCACACACACTCCTCCACTCCATCACTTTACTTCCATGCCCGCACTTGCTTTTTCTTGTTTCTCTTTTTCTTCTTCATCCAATGTTCTTCCTGCTGGCATCTGCAATGCTCCAGAAGGGACTGAGGAACAGCACCATCCTTTGCTATCAAGAAACCTTTTCTAACACAGAACTTCACATTTTTGGTGCTAATGTTCACTGTCCCATATTCAATGCCAAGCGTGTGAGGTATGCAAGAAAAATTTTTTACATTTTTGTGGGAATAACAATGGAGGGAATAAAAGCTTTAGAACTTTGCTGAAGTTGGGGTTCACAGACCTGTGCAAATGTAAAAATGATAATCACCAGAAATGCTGTATCTTGCATTTCAATTTAAGTAGAAGAATAGTTCTAATCAGGACCCATCATCATTTTTGTTCTGCAAAAAACCTAAAATGAATTCTTTGTATTGGAGGATTGTAAGACAGATGGAGAGAAAGGCATTAATAAAAAAGCCTTTCTTTACTGGACGATTGGGTTTTTCCAATTTGCTACTTCCTGTTAAAAGCATCACTCCATAAAACAGGACAAATGAGATTCCATGAATAGATAAATGATTTCTTCATACATGTTCAATCTAAATCAATCATTAATGAGTTAATTTGTCGAGGGGATAGGGTAGAGCTTCATCACACAGACCACAACGAGTCTATTCCTTTGACAGGAAGAGCAGACTTGGGGGCCGGATGGCTGAATGTCTTTTCATAAGTGTAAGAGGTTTCGGCAGCTTCAGTGTCTGAGAACCGCGTGTGTAGCACTTCAAAAGACATGCTGACACAAGTACTGTGAACCTTGTGCAATAATTAACGGCATCCTCTTTTCTTTGCACAGTCTTTTATTTTCAGTCTTCATTTAGATTATGCTCTGTGTGCCGCAATAACCCAGTCACACTGATTATCCCCACACTTGTTTTAACAAACCATGCACACGTGTTTAGAAATTATGTGTTTAAAAAAGTTAAAGGGCGTTTTTTAATGAATGACTGACCTAAAAAGACTAGCCATGACTTTTGTCTTTGGTAATGCTTTCTCTTATTTTAGCACAAACAAAGAATGAGAAAAAAATAATGACTGTTTAAACAGTAGACTTTCAACATGTACCACAGGAAAATCTACAAGTAATGAGGAGAGGAGATAAATATGAGGAGAGGTAAAAGAATGAAAACTGCTGGAGAGAAGAATGTGATTTATCTGAAGTGGTTCATATGTGAATAGTGAAAGTGGCCGAATGTTTGAACAGGCTGGGACTGTCTGAGGAGGCCTTGGACAGTGATTTATGGGCCAATGGTGGACGTGTTAATGGACTGGGCCTATGGAGCATATCCATCCCAGGTATGGTGCCCCATACCTGGGATGGAAATGCTCCATAGCAGAGCAGCACAACACATCATAACAGTGACTGACAGTATTTTGTACATATATAAATACTGGGGCTAGTGTCAGCCTCTGTTAAAGGATGAATAGGCTGCTGGTGACGCACTTCACGAACAGACACATCAATACAGCGCAGCAGGAGAACAAGGATCAGAACAGATGAAAAAGGTTAAGAACAGCATGTGTGTTATTACAGTTTTACTCCAAAAACAGACTAAACTCTGACACAATGATTAATAGTGCAATGTTTAAACTTTCACTGAACATAGCTGGTGGCTTGATAAATATTAATATAATTTAGGTTCCTCAGATATGGACGATATGACTTTCTCGTGTGATAATATAACCTTGCTACACCCTAACGAACCCCCAGCTAGAATAAATCAGAAGGATTGCAGAACGGGGAACAATGAATGTCCTGAAAAAAAGTAAAGACCAGTATGACAAACTGGACAGGCATAGGTCTGTGGGCTTTAAAACACCTGTCTACGTGTCTTTCAGGTACAGTCATTGACTGGGATAATATGAACAGCTCAGGTACACAGGATTCAAAGATATTTAAATCATCTGCGGACAGATGTATGTGTGTGTGTATGTGTAT
>JAUBNQ010000007.1:7213819-7228052 GCA_032353495.1 Ctenopoma kingsleyae | reverse complement strand
CAAGAGCAGTCAGTGCTATGACAATGTAATTACAAAACTTCACTCAAGCGAGGAGAGGAGAGGAGAGGAGAGGAGAGGAGAGGAGAGGAGAGGAGAGACTTTTCAGATTCTAAGCAGCTCTTTTCTCTGTTCAATTGCATTACTTTAAAATGCCCATCCTTTAATTTATTTGTATCTTCTGGCGCAGGTCGTTTCTGAGTGCAGAGCAGGGAATCATACAGACAATCAATAAAAAGGAGCCACAAGGAGGCAACAGCAGTGATTGCTTCAACCCACTAAAGACAGCTAGAGGATATGTACTGTTCTTCTGACAATTTCCATGTGAAATCAAAAACAGTAACAGACAGGGACACTGTAGCTAGTGTATATGACTTACCTTTAAGGTGTTACACCAGACAGAGTTGATTGAGCCAAATGAATGAAGGCATGAAAGGAAAAGAGAAGGACAGACATTAGTGACACTGAAGATGAATGTGGGAGAGGGTGTTTTCCATTGATATGCTCCTTTGTTGTTATTATAAATTGAGGAAAGGTGGGTTGTGTGTGGTTGTCAGAGCAAAGTGTAAACCAAATAGTTTAGCATTTACTGTATTTGCATGGCATACTAATTTCTATGTTACACCAGAAAGTTCATGGGTGTCAAATAAGACACTGTAATATTGTCATTTTTACAGTAGAGTACTGTAGGTACAGAGTATTTATTGATCCAACTTAAAGTGTTAAACTTTGCAAAAGTTCTAAAATCAATAATAACAATACTAATACTAATAATAATATACTTTATTGATCCCCTTGGGGGAATTGTTGTTGGACAGCTGCCACACAGTACATGTTGGTGCTAGAACAGGATTTCGGTGTCTTATCCAACGACACCTCAACATGTAGTGTGGCAGGAATCGAACCGCTCACTCTCGCGTTTGTTGATGACTGCTGTACTTACTGAACTACTTGGCACAGGATATATTTCATTTATAAATTATATAAAAAGTCATCGCTAAGATGATGACGACTTATATCAGCTATGAAGATATACTCTACTAAGATAACATGTATACTGTGATACATAACATAAGTGGCAGACAACATACAACAGTATTTCCCTCATAAGAGTCTTCCAAAAATAACTTCTTTTTCCAAATAAATTTTCTATGGTTATTACACAAAAAAAGAAAGACAAATCTATTCTACAGACAGACTCAGAAATTCAAGGTGAAATTGTTTTGTTTTTTTAGTTCTCGTTTCTGAAAACACACAAGAACAGAGATCATTCCAAGAAGACAGGTGTGAGCTACTCATCAGCTCTGGCCAAGGGCAAATTTTGTTTTCCTAGGATGTAGTGGTTACGCTCTGGAATGGATTAGGACAATGTGATCCACAACTATGGTACAGCTCTGAGGCATCTTTTCTCAAGAGTGTGGTCTCACAGCCTGAGGAGAGGTAGATACTGTTGCCTGTGATAAAGTACGGTTGGTGCACGCATTGTAAGTGGATTAGGCCCTCTGGCCACACGGTATTCTCTGGAGGTCAGCATGCACAGAATTCATTGTAATAGAAATAGGAGTCAAAGCTGTGAAACAGTGGCATTGTACTGTCAAGGATGTTTTACACCTTCAAAGAAAAGTTCTAAAGGTGGTGATAAGAAAGTTTACACTAATTATTTAACGTCAAACGTTCCTGTTCTTGGCACAACAGATGAGGCTTAGAAACAGATGCAAATGCCTCAGCCACCAATTAACACAGACGCTCTATTTTAGAGTCTTGACTTTGTCAAACAATATGCTAGCTATTAACAGCTAGTGGTAATTTCCATCCGGTTGATGGCAACACATACTAAAAGGGATACAAACTGAAGCAAATAGTATTGTCATACATAGTTATGGAGAAACTAACTCAAAAGGTGTGAATTTTTTTGCCTTAGCTATATATGTAGTTGAAGATTACCTCAGAAGATAGTAGCATGTCTGTTA
Organism: Ctenopoma kingsleyae; assembly: GCA_032353495.1. Taxonomy (NCBI): domain Eukaryota; kingdom Metazoa; phylum Chordata; class Actinopteri; order Anabantiformes; family Anabantidae; genus Ctenopoma; species Ctenopoma kingsleyae. The sequence goes on along the minus strand of JAUBNQ010000007.1, from coordinate 7,226,085 downwards.
AAGATACGATTGAAAGGCTTATCAGTAAATAGCTCCCTTTGGTTAACCAGCAGGAGAGGAGAAGTAGCATTTGAGCCTCCAACATAGCAGAGCAACTGCACAGCATGCCTTAGCGATGCTGGACAATAGAAAGGTCGATTACCGCTAGTTCCACTTATTGTATAGTGGAAAGGCTGACTACTTAACACTATTAATATGGTAAGTCCAAGAAAAATGCTATCTTAATTGGATAGTGAATGCATGACAGATCATCCATTTAATAAATGTGAGGGAAGTTGATAAGAGATGGACCAACTGGCATGCCTGGCACAAAAATATCGACTTTGAGTATAATGGACATGTGGAGATATTCACTGTGAGAATTATTCATTCATTTAATTCTATAATTCACAAGAAATTTAAAAATGTTTTTAAACATTACATAAAATAGAAATCAATAGACACATTATTTTTCACTTTTCAACAGGCTATCATAGGTTATTATTACTTGCCATAATCCTCACAGCCAACAAGAAAACGCAACACATGTGCCACCACTTGGTTAAATCTATTGTTTCTAATGACCAAACAGTCAGAAGCTCAAGAGACGTAAGCCCTGTCCATTCCTGGGAGAGAGAGTGAAATGCCAGAGGTAATTAACAGCAGCAAAGGTGCTGAAGGGCTGCATGACATCCAGCACCAGATAGTATGTTCCTCTCCTCTGTCTTTTGTTAATTAGAAGCATTAAACTAATCCTAGCCTCATCCTTACTTTTCCACCATCAAAGTCCACGGGGGTAATGCAATGGCACAGTGAAGCAGAGCAGACTAAAATGAGAAACCATAACAATATCAATTTGCCACAGCTCTGAACACTGCAGTATTTCCTAAATATATGTGCTTGCACTCATCTCTTTTTTATGGCTGATGCTTTGATAGTGTCCTCAGTGTAAGCCTGAGTGCTGCAGGGTAGAGGTTTGGAGTGAAATGAAAGCGATCATAGGTAGCTGGAGCTTGCTACATAGGTGTGTCTATATCAACACTGGTGTTGTTATACCCCCGCCTGTGGCACAATGCTGTAGACTACTATGTGATTTATTAGCCTGCACTGTTTTGCAAGACAGCATGGGAATAGCAGATGCCACCAATGTAGAATGTAGTCGCCTAATAATAACCTTCAAAAGGCTTTCTGTAACACCAACAAAGCAGTGATGTGTTTATTAAATCTGTACATGAAATGTAATTTACTTGAATAATGGACACATCAACACTTTTCCATCATTAGAAAACTAGATGCAGCATACACAATGTTGAACATCATTTAATCTGTAAGAGCTTTTTTCTCACCATGACACTTCTATGCCACATTAGTGTGCTTGAAGATATAAACCTAAATGTGAAGACATGAAATTTAATCTTACTCCAACCTGAACCCAATAGTCATGCCAACATGTCAATCAATTCAGTCATGAAGTGCATAATCTAGATTTTCTGTAGGGACTATGGGAAAACAAAACTACAAATGTGTGAGTTTGTGTTTGTGTCAATGTCAAATCATTCTCAGTTTAGGTATCTCAGACAAGTACTGAAGTGTGCAGCCTGCCTGCAGGCCCAAAAGTGCCTTCAGAATCTGCCAATGTATGCAGGAGCCATGACCTTTTACTCCCTGACTAGTTAAATTATTTACAGGTGCTCTCCTCCTGACAAACCTCTTACTGTCCTCACCTCCTGACACAGAGGCACTCAGCCACTCAGCTGAATATAAACCACCACCCTGTGAGTGCTAGATGGTCAGACAGAATTCAAACTGGACGTGTTAAAGCAAGTGTGTAAGCAGTCACATTTTTATCACCTGATTCAGAGTAAAAACATGTTATCAGTAGAATTCTAATCAAATAAACACATTACTAACAGTAAAGTAAAAATACAAACTATACTAGTACAAATCCATATTTTTTCCACACTGGCAGATGAGAGGAAACAGTGGCTTTGTGATGAAAAGTGACTTGCGCTGACCACAAAGAGAGTGAACTTGCACTCACTCACAAAGAAAAAGGATGGTTGAAATACTAAGAGAAATCACTCCCTTATCTTTTCTCAACCTCTGTGTTTTATGCTTTGAATCCGACTTCAAAGCAATGTGGGGCTGAAAGTCACCCTGTTGTGTGGGTGGGAAGCTTTTACTTTCTTTGTTGAGAACACTGCAGTACATACACTGCACACCTGTTAGAACAAGACAAAAATGCTAATCAGCCAGTGTTTTGGTTCTTGGTGTGTAATTTAACAAACTGGCAGGGACACAAACATCTGTAAATACGAATAAACACCATAGACATAAATGATATGGCATGCCCTGGATGTTGACAGCAGCATGTATATAAAGCGTAATGTAACTGTCAAATTGTCACTGTTCTAGTCATACATTGTCCGTGAAATGTTGAAGTGTTTTTAAAGCTATACATTTCTTTTATTAAATTTGAAATATAATCAACCCATTTGACATAAGCATCATTGATGGTCTGTGACTGATCCTGCTACAGCGATTGGCCAAATAAGACTTGTGTTTCCAAAAAGCAAATAAAAAAAACAGCTACTTTATGAACCAAAGCTCTTCTGACAACTGGCACTTTTACGAATGTGCGTGAGTTTGGTGTTTCATGTCACTGTCAAACTACAGTGTTTTCTTTATTGATTTTCCTGTCTGATCTCATCACAGTCAGAAACAAAAGGAGGCAGGACAGATACATTAGAAAGAAAACATCAGAGAACAGAATATAATACTGGAAGTGTTGAGGCTCAACGGAAACAATTCTGTTACTGTCTAGAGTTGGATGATTACTTTATAAAGCTCTCTTATCCTTGTCATGTCTGACAGTATGTTAATGAAGGTGCTGCAGCAGTAGGAGACAGCACTGGCTGGCATCTGGCTGGGAAGTGGCCTCCCTTGGGGACTGACATCCCTCTACCAGGACATGTGGTGGAGAACTAGGAGGGGGGGCTGTTTGTCAGTATCAGTGGGTGCTGGAAAGATCACAGTGACCTGCTCCAGGAGCGTATGTCCCACTGACAGAACTCCTGAAGCCAAAATAGACTCTTCAATCAGTGTCTGCAGTGGACTGCGGGCGATGTCATTATTATCACCAGTCTTGTATTTTTCTCAAAAGAAACCACATCAAAAGTGCATCTCGTATGTGCCTTGCAGGAAGCAGGAGTTCTCTGATGAAACGTCTATTAAGCAGAGTTGGACTGCAGACTGCTGCCAATGCTGACCTTCAGAACGTATAAAGTCCAACTATATGATCCTTCATTATCAAAGAAAAAACAAGGTGAATGCTAAACAAAAGCATTTGTAGAGTTGAAATGAGAAATATGGCAATGAAGCTTTTTTGTATTAAAAAAAAGCTTTAGTACCAGTTTACATGATTTTTTTGCCTGAATGTATTTTATTCTCCATTAAACAAAATTTTCTTCAAGATATGAAAATGTTTTGCCAGCGGGTGAGTTAATCCCACCAGTCCTGTCTTCACAGGAGGTGGAGCCAGTATTAAAAAAGGATAAGACACATTGTCACATCAAGAAAATATTGTTTTATTCTACTAAATTCTTGAAACAGACTGATTTGTATTTAAACCACATACAATCACTATTCTGTCACAACAGCATACTTAAAGTATTTTTGCTGATAATACAGTTTTTTGAAGTCAGAAGTAGCCAGTATAAATGGCTGGTTAAAACAACGATTTCTTTGCTGTGTTCCATGAAGAAAATCCACAATGAATGCATCCCCTGGTATTTAGCACAGCAAACGTTACCATTTAGTCCATCTGAGCATGCTTTTTTAAACCTGCTTTGAAAAATAGTTCATTTTTATTCTCTCTTTTCAATGTACAACTTTACTGTGAATAAACAATATGAGGAGCCTCAGGACAGTTTGGTGATTTGAATATTAAAATGGAACTTTATATCAGGACCACAGGGCTCAATTATTTCACACAGGTTTTAGAGAAGACTTACAATAATTGAAAACTTTTGATCCAAGAACCAAACTGCCAAGGACAGGAGTGAAAAACTAATGAATGACAGTATATATGTAATGCTGTAAGCAGTACTTTTTAGCATTGTGGAAAATATTCTAAACATAGTCTTGCAGAAAAAGCATTAAAAAGACAAAATGCCTAGTCTTCTCTACCATATATTCATGCCTGCTCAGTAGTTCCTTTTTCATGTGGGTGTGAGTTTATTCCACACCTTACAGCAACTCTATCAAGAAATATGATTAATATGTTGGGCCAGGTCCCAGGTCCATGGCACAGGCAGATAGTCAAGTTCTAATCTTCACACTGTGGTGATATCATTAACTAACTCACCGCTACAGCTCCATAAAGAAGCAGAAACCAATTGACAGTTTGGTGGGCATAGGTGCAAAAGCCACATTAAAATGAGACTTGGGAAAAGCAGGTTTTCATACAGCTATTGCCTGAATCGATAAAGGCTATTAGGTCCAAGTCCCTAAGGCACATCTGACAGAACTCAGGCCCAGGAAACACTAAAGAGGCTTAAAAAATGCCTAGGTAATTCATACAGAGTCAGCACAGGATAAATAATAGACACATATTAATCGTCTTGGTACTGCAGTACAGCCTATTCCATAGTAACAGTTCCAGTTTTCTCTTCTGCTGTGATCTGCTAACAAGTAAATGTGGGCATGGTGTCATTAAATTCAATTTTTTTTGCATTTGATGAGTACAAGTAGTTCCTTTTTGTTCTAGAACAAAGAGTTGGAAAATTATGGTACAGTATCCACAAAACAAGATTTTATGTTTGTACTGTGGCCTTATGTGGTGTATTCTTTCTTTCGCTTCATTTCATTTTAGACATATGATGCTACTGCATCACAATTCAACTACTACGCTATTTATAAATACTATCAAATAAAGTATTCTGAGCACAGATGTTCCTATAATGACCTGTCTCATCTGTACCTCACTCCTCTGCTGCCTAAATATCAAAAGGTGATCTATTTTGCAGTGGTAGGAGATTAACAATTGGCTAATGTTAGTAGCTAATGCCAACAGCAGTGGCACGGCGCAAAACAAGGCAGTCCCCACTGAAATATCAATAGCATGGTCGTCGCTTAGCCATCTTTCTACTCTAAAGCAGAGAAAAATCACTCAGATATTCAAAACACAATACATGTCTAAACATATAGTACATGCATATCAAATACAGCACCCAAGTAACTTTTACACAACATGTCAGTTCATGATACAAATCATCTTTTATTTCAACAACAGATCAAAGTTAATCTTAATCTGTAATCAGTAATAACTAATCAGTCAGTTAATTGCACCTTAGACTACTTAAAGAACACTTCAGAGGAAATGCACCCAAAATGTTGTAGTCGACTTAAAATATTCTAAGATCACAAAAACCAATTTAAATTCAGCTAAAAGACTTTACCGTGGTTCAAGCATGTTAAGTTGACACGTAGTGTTCATACTCATAAACACTCGTCCATTATGTCTGCTCTAAACGGGGCCAGGTGTTCACTTGTACAACTTGTCAAACTACCTTTTAAACAGAACAGGAACTTCAATTAAGTGTCCAACACCACTTAATGAAGTGCTGATTGTGAGAACAGAACAGTGTCCAGAAACATAATGAAGTCATTAATGCTAATTTATACAAAGTCTAACATTTGAGCCCTTTGTTTATTTGTGAGAAGCCTGAAAACATCCTATGGGTTCATTACGATCTGGAGAGCTTCCGCTAGTTGTGTGTTGGACATGGAGGTCAGGACAGGCATGCAATCAGCCAAGTGCCTCATCTAGAGTATGCAGAGCCATTCCTGTTCTATGCTAATGTCATCTCGGTGGGCAGAAATGAGAAAGTAGTGATGCAAGATAATTACCAGGGCACACCAGAGACAGGTGGTGCCCTAACTGTGGTGATTTAGCATTTTGAATTCTTCATTCTCATTAGGCCTGTACTATTCCTCAGTCAGGAAGTAAACTTTGTGGCACTAGGCAGTAAATCTTCAGACAGAGCATCGCAGGAATGGCAAATCCCACATAACTTCAGAACATGCTAATGGTGATTGCTATTACAAAGAGTCACAAACAAACCTGGTGTTTACCAGCACTCAAGGTCAGCTTGCAGGTTATCAGTGGTTCTGGATGACAGACTCATTTCTCAGGGCTATCCCTGTACACAGTTTCAAAAGGTCAGTCATTAACCATGCTGCAAGAACAGAACACTGCTTAAGTGCCCCTTTTTCACTGTTGGGCAAAGGCCTATTTCTGTCACTTCTAGTTGTGAAGCTCCTAAAAAGCTAAAGCACACAAAGGAAGGACTACTATTAAACTGGCTTCTTGAGGGGTTAATTTTGTAACGTCCTGGTTGAATCAGGTTGACATGATGCGACTACGTGATTCATAAGCCCTGCTGATGCTTAGTTGAATCACTAATTGTGTGCTTATCACCAGGATGATGTTGGAACAATGGGTGGCCATTGCACTAAGGCAGAAACACTCACTTCAGGTTCAGGTTGAAGTTTCTCTAATGACTGGCTATTAGCCGCCTGCCTTATACTGTTGAGTTATACCTTTTTAGCTCAATAGGAACTGTCTGGAGGTGCAGACAAAATGGCCTGTCACAGGCCAGAGAGCGCTTTGGTTCCTGCCTTGAAACAAATGGATTTCACACTCCACCTGCAGGGATGCTGGGGAAAGGTGTGAATGGGCGCTGAAGAACAGCCACAGGACAGGACTCGACAAACTATGGAGTGAGCCAATTAGACATGGATCTGCAGGGAAGCTCACACTCTCTCCCCCGCACCAGAAAAGCAATATTGACACCACATTACATTCCATTTTTCTAGGCTATATTCAAAATACTATTCCTGTACCATCAATAATAATACACCTGCAGAGCCAAGGAGAAAAAGCGAGGCCCTGAGCTTTTAATGATAGACAGAAAAGTGTCAGAAGCTGAACGAAGCTGAGGTGAAAAGAGGGAGCAGTGTATTTTCTCACCATTACATATTACCAGCACTGGCCATTTGTTTCTGGTGCCAAGTGAGTCATTTTGTGCAAGCACAATACTAACAGCCACAGCCTATATTAAGACTCTAGTCAACAGATAGGCAGGCCAGCTTCTGTAAAGGCTTTAATCATAATAATGCTTCCATGCCTGCCATCCTCCAAATCCCTCCTTGTCCCTTCTTGGTGGCAGTAAAGCCTGAACAATTTCCAGTTTGCAATGGGAATTAGAAGAAATGACACTAAAAACTGGAAGTGACTCAACAATTTCTGACATGCCTCATTTTGCCCAATCACATGTCATTAATGATAACTGATTGAGGAACACATGAGAGAATTAGCATTTAAGAGAAGGGCTGAAAATGAAAGTGAGAAGTAAAGGTGTAGGCAGGAGACAATTCCCATTATCACATGGCAACAGGATGGATGAATTCAAGATGTGAAGAAATGGAGGCATTGTCAGCTAAGATGGTTAAAAGACAGGAACTCTCAAAATCCTGGTACTAAGATGCTGTCAAAGTGCCTGAAGGAATAAGAAAGAAAATGTTCTTGCCTGTTAACTACTATAATTCCAATGCAAAGAAAGAGTAGTGCTCAATTCAATCATGGCCTATTAAGGTATTTTCTGACCACAGCATATAATTGAATTTTGGTTTATATTCATACAAAATGGATTATTCCATTTTCATTGCAGAATACAGGAATTCAGTGAAAAAACGATATTATTCGACATTGCACATGAACACATCTCTGGGCTAAGCTTTATCACCTGACTAAATGAATCAGACTCGTGCTATGCTAAATCAAAAAATAAACAAAAGAACATGAAATTACACTTCTCTTTTGAAAAGATAACCACATAATGGTATTTTACTGTGTTTTGCACATGGTTAAGACATATTAGGGGTAATACACACGTGGTGTTTAGTGAAAAAAAAACATTTTGCAAATTATGTTATTTTGTGTAAATTTGTGCTACAAAATAGACACAAGTATACAGTATACCAGATAGAGATTTTTGTAGAAATTTAAATTTGGCAACTAGATGTTTAAATGCTTGTAAAATTATTACTATTGATAGTATTAACAGTAGAGTTTTAGTGTCCAGCATACTGTACATAGCAACATTACCTGACTGCTTTGTAATAACCCTATAAGCCACACATCAGTTATTTGGCTACATTATTGTACATAATTTGAGTATTACCCATTTCTGTTTGCAGGCCGACTCTGTTAAGAAGATTAAACTAATTAATAATTTATTATTAAATAATTATCACACATTCTGTAGCTATTGTCGAGTAATATCACAGGTTAACAACAGTTGAAATCTAATAGAATAATTTCATTTCACAATGCTTAAATGGTAGCCATGTTTGGTGCCGTAGTAAACTGTAGCAAAACAAAACAAACTTTTGAATGTAGCTCCTGCCTTTATTCTAATCACTATCATTGTCAGATTTCAGATTCAGTTTTACTAGGTGAAAAGCATACATCATGAGCGAGACCGCAACCGCCATGTTGACCTGTATACAGTATCCATGACTGTGTAGACAGACTTCAGAGACAACTGGGTTGACACTCGAGGGCCTTTCTACTGTCACCTTGCTGCTACACAGGGATGTGTGTCTTGTAGGGTGGGTAGGGTGACACTGTTGGCTGCACGTCCCCTATTCATATCATTAGGCTTCGCTGCCTGCTTCCCCTCTGGGCCCCAGGTTCAAATCGAACAGCCTGGGTATCACTCGAGGATACACAAAACAGGGTCATTAAAAGAGGTAAATGACAACATAGCTGTATACCTGACACACAGCTGGCCAAGCATTAAAAGCTATACAAAATTCCCTCAAACAAAAATGTGATTTGCACCAAATGAAGCAGAACTCAGTCAACATGCTGTACATGCAGCATTTCAAATCACCTCTCTAGCATACAGCTGGAAGCATCACAGAGTGATGAGCACATACGGCAATGACTCAGCCAGAAGGAAGTCTTCGGAAGTCTTCTTTCAGGGCACATTGAGTCTGCTTGCTGTACTGATTTAGGAAATTAAGAAATAACAGTTGTTTTGTGCAGATGTGAAGAGTCCTGTGTTGTTTCTTTCTTCTGGTTTAGTAATTGCACAGCTTGAGTCCTCTTGCCCTCCCCTTCTCCAGGATTATTGCTGAATACACACTCAATCCCCTCTCTGCCCGTGTATCTTGTTGCAAAGTGTTACGTCCAATTGCAATGGAATTACTCTGCTCTTTCATTGTGTGCACAGCTTTTCTTTTCTCCACATGCTGAAACCGTATGCTGGTCCAATAGAAAATGCACCCCTTGGTCCAATGAAGTCTTTGGCCCAGGGGGCACCTTAGTATATTTACCGTTATCATGCCTCTGTGGAGAGAAGATCCATATGCGAATTGCTGATAATCAAGCTCCTCTGCTAAATAAGTGGCTACCTCCCCAAATATATTATAGACATCAAAGGAACCACATTAATGTCTAAACTTCAGAACAGTGCCATTGCTGTAATCTGTTTTTAACAGGTAATAACATGTCTCTTTTTCTCACCGAACCCCTTTAAGAAAGATAGCAGATATACTGCAGCGACAATTATACTCACTCTGCTCATATCTAACATTTAGGCTCTGTGACTCATACCTAACTTGAGGGAGGAAAGATTCAGGTCCCAGCAGACATTCAGCCAAATCGCAATGGTTACACCAGAGCAGGAATTCAAGAGGAAATTCACAGGGGGGACACTTTCAAATTATTTCTGTTCAAAACCAATTTTATATAGCTGGTGCATTACATGGCTGTTGATTTGATTTAGCTCAGTCATATCCAAATGTGTTCTATGACTATGACTTTGGAAGAACATGAAGCAATATAATATTCAAGGTCCACCATGTTTTCATTAACATGTGACCGAGGCCTCAATTTGTGATTTTCTTTATGGAATTCAATGGCCAATAAAACAAATGAATGACTTTTAGCCTGCACCTTTCTACTCTTTACATAGGCCACAAAGATGGATTTGACATGTCTAATACACTGAGTGACTCTAGAAAAAAACCTCACTGATTAAGGCAAGAACACTGCACTGAGACATAATGTTAATTTTACTAATAGCATGGTTTTAGCAAGAATAGAGGAATGTGGGTTCAAATAAGAAGCCCACATGCATGAGCTAAACATTTCTTTTTATAATGTACTGTAAAATTTTCATTTTATAATATACAGATGATACAGCATAGTAAATATAAACAAACACTGAAAATTAACACCTTGCCAGTGGAGACAGGTCTAATAATATATTTCATTGTATGTCAGCTACTACAAATAATTCACAAAATGACAGTCCTCAAAAGCTGCAGTCCAAAAGACAAAATCACTCTGCTGGCACTGCGAGAATCAATATCTACTAGTGATAAACAAGATTCGCAAGAGTCCTCTTAAATCTTAAAACGCTACCTACAAAAGGCAAGAAGATTGTCATGCAAAGGTTAGGCTCTATCCTTGCAGATTCTTAGAGTCCCTACCTGAGCCCTGCAACACAAGCTAGTCAAACATAAATGTGATTACAGTTAAAATACCTTAATGTATGGCTCCTGTGACTGTGAGAGAAAAACAAATCCATTTAAGTCTGATCCATACATTGATAGATCATACTGCCAGTCTGTCCCCTTTCTCTGACAGTTTTCAATCACTCTTCTATTCATCCATTTCACTTAAGTGCATTTTCAGCTTGCCCCAAAGGACCTATGCAGCTGACACGTCTACAGTGTTACTTCAAAGATGGTCTCTGTTGTCTTTGTTGATGTCTCTTTTAAGCATAGGCAGTTGGTCTCCATCAGTCACACATATGTTGTTTGTAATGATGCCTTTGTAATGCTGGTTAGTACTGAATGCTGTGGTCAGCAGTGTCCCACAGTGTTAGCAATGGGAGGTCGATAATTTCCTGTTCCTGCTAAACTGAGCCAGAAGTAACTGGGATGTACAAATTAGCGCATGAATAGGAAACACGACTACAGCAGAACTGATCAGACAATAGGTTATCCTTCATCCTCATTGTTTAGCAGGATACAAGTGAAACTAATATTAACTATGAACTCTTTCACTTCCACCTGCTGATCTCTTTTTTTCCTTTTGCCATTCTGTCATGTGTCTTTTTGAAGCCACATGGCTTTAACCTCACCGTGGGGAGGAAGGATACAGGGAATATGTGGAGGACCACATACAGTATAATGCACTACAGTTGGAAACACCATGGGAAGTATGGCTATTGTGTAGAGATTTAGCATGACCAAATGAACTGAATCAAAAATGATTGATACGGGGTTGGAGAGAGTGAGAAGCCCCTGGGAGTGAGCAGCTGAGGAAGATGTCTTCTGTTACACTAGATTAGAAAGATCCATTTCAATGTAGCAACAAAGAGCAATCTGTGGATCTCCAGCCCACTGCTCCACTATACTTTAGTGAAGACCTATTTGTTCCAGCAGCCTCACCAGAGCTATACATATTACCACCCTCCAGCTCCATCACACTGAGACCTAGCACCAGGGTTAAGCGAGAACATCAGCAAAATAACTAAGTTCAGCTGCATTTTGAGCACATTGCTGGTGGGAATAATTTCTACACAAAACAATACAGTATTTACTCACTGAAAATAAAAATCAGAAAAAATGTGCTCTTCTTAAAAATAAGAAACTGTTGTTGAAATGTTTATGTCTAAGTGTGTGCTACATCTTTCCACATCTCAGCTACAGCAATTACCAGTGGCTGTGGGTCTACCAACACGACTGTGCAGGAACAAGAACAACATAATAAACTACATATGTAAACATACAGTTAAGCACATGACTAATTTTCAGTGGAATCCAACAACACTATAATGTTGTAGTCTGCAAAATGTATATATAAATATTATTAAAAAATGCAAACAAATAAAGCATTTTTAGTTGTAGATAAGTCAGCTTAATGTTTTCTAAAACTATTCCCATAATTTTTTTTTCCAGATGACTTTACCAAGGACAGGTTTATACATTTGGTCCAAACGTAACAAAAACAACATTCATTAAGATGTATCAGATTTTTAACAGATTTCATGGTGTTTTGCCTTGGCAAGCTGACACTGGAAAGGGCTAAGAAATATGGAAAAGGAGAGACTTGGATGGTATACTGTGTGAAAGGTTCATGGCTTGATATGAATGCTCCACCTCACATTTACATGGTGTGCACCTCAGGCTGCAAGGCAAGCACT
>JAUBNQ010000007.1:7190080-7213719 GCA_032353495.1 Ctenopoma kingsleyae | reverse complement strand
TGAAAGGTTCATGGCTTGATATGAATGCTCCACCTCACATTTACATGGTGTGCACCTCAGGCTGCAAGGCAAGCACTCTGAGGTACATACCATGAAACTGGATGTCCCAGAATCATACCATTTGACAGATGGAGTAAACCATCGTTTCTGAAAAATACACATATTGTAAGTGGCATTGCTCCATAATGAGGGTATTTCCAAACATGCACCATGTGTCTACTTGTGCTGAATGTGGAATTACATCAGCCAAAGTCAAATAACACAGGAAAACAGCTCCATTAAACTGTTCTTCTTTTACACATATTCTCTACCAAATCCCAGCATGAAATATTTTATGAATTATTTGCTTTTGTCTTACCTAGTGACTCAGCCACAATATAAAAAGCATACAGCACCTGTTAAATTATACTGTGAACTGCCATAAAAGCTATATAAAAATCACAGCATATTGGTGTAATAAATTGTACTGATTTGTCCTGAATGCAACAACTTGAACTACTACAATGTAGTTCTAGATTTAATGCTCATTTTCATCTACAATCACAATTTAACATATACGTAAATGATAAATATTACTAGCGTGCTGCTAAAGTCGTTGATTTAGAATTCAAATTTATATCTCAGGTGTTAATATGTGCTTTGTGAACCAAGCTAAAGTCAGAGTGCCACATACTATGTCAATCAATTGCACATATACAACAGTTCACAGAGATATTTATTGAAACAGTTAGTCATAGCTACAAAGACTGTACCTATCTGGATGTTTATAGTGTTTGTACAGAGAAAAAAACAATTGACTGTGGGTGGCTAAAAGATGTGCATCTTGAGGCTGTTGTAATGAGGGTGTAATGGTGTTTGCTCTAATGACATGAACAATATTCCTCCTGGTTATATATGTATGATACAGGTGAGTCAGAATACATTAATACAAACATATGTTTTATTGTTTAACAACAAGAAATAACATGCATTCTTGGTATTTGTGGATCCTTAGAAGGTTATATTCTAAAACCAACAAATGTGAACTTTGTAAGACACATTTGGAAAAGTATTGATTGCTTCGCCTAGGTAACGTTTCAAATGTAATTTTGGAAAAAAAAAAGAGGAAAAACACAGGATGTGGGTATTTTGGTTTAAAGCCCCATGGGTCTGTACTGTGTTTATAACATAAGGAGACAACCCAGTTAAGCCTGCCAAGACTGTGAATTAGCTGTCTGCTATATTTCTGTGTAGACATTTGATAGCAGCAGAAGCTGAATGTTGTTTAGGAGCTTATTACAAGCCAGTCACAACAAAGAAGAGATGTGGTTTTCAAATGCTTTTTAATATGTAACAGATGATGATACATTATTCATTGATACCAGTTTTAAAATTGTAAGATTATTAGGAGAGGGCTATTCATTCCTTTGCATAAGAAACCTATAATTGCAATAGGAAATTTCTAAGAGCAATTTTAGCTCTTACCTGCATAATCATTTATATTTTATGAGCTGCTAATTGACTCCTTCATATTATCTGTGTCTTCCAGCACTATAATCCTTAGGAGAGATCAGCACAGATGCATAGGGATGGGTATGCATGAATCACCACAGTCTGCTATTGATCCCTGCTTCTCATTGAAAAACAACTTAATGAACATTCGCCAAGGTGTCACACAATGCATCAGTGTGTTCCAGCAGATAAGTGTTCTAGTGGATTGACAAAAGAAAAAAATGGGAGACTGGTGGACACCAGAGTCCAGTCAGTGCAGGGTGCATGGATTTATTGATCCCCTTTCTAGATGAGGGATGCAGGAATAATGCTCTGAATGCTTCAGCTGGGATGACCTGAATCCTGGAAGACTGGGCATTGCAAGAGGGGGAGTTCAGGGCTTCACCAGAAGTTTAAAAGCTAATTTGTGAACTTGTCTCATGATGCCAAGACCTCATTAATATTGAACTGGTTTGACATCCATTGAGACCCAGTACAGCTGCCAAACAATAGTCTCTGCATCTTGACCAGAGATATGTTAGTAAGTTATAGCTTACTACAGTGTGTAAGCATTCATTAACAAGTGAACGGTAAACTTAGATTGATGACCTTTGCAGCCACACAAATACAACTTCCCCAGAGAATATCTAAAAATAAGAAAAGAAAGAAAAAATAAGCATCTTTACCTAACTATTTCAGAGCACTTGGCTCTCCCTAGATCCAGCCCTAAAGGCCAGGAGAGTTATCCTCTGTTCCCTGTAAAGTACACTTTGTCCTAGTTTCCTCACCAGATGGGCACACTTTTTAACTACTGAGGCTTCTTTGCAATGATTATCATGGACACAGCAAAAATTTGCACAAAGGAAGTTTGCAGCATCCTCTCTCTCTCTCTTTATTTGTAAAACTCTCAAGGCAAGAAATTAGAGTATCTAACATGCAGGGCAAGACCACTAATTGATGACAGTAGTTAAAGGGTCAAAGTAAAAGATGGTAGCTACATCATATCAGTTATTATTTACTTGTTGATTCAAAGGGACCTTGACATGACTGTAATGAGAGTTATTCAGGTTCCACATATCTCGCTATCTGCTCAAGGCTACGTTAATCATGATAAGCCAACATACTTGTCAGACTGTTCGAAAATATCCCCTCATTCTGTAATCATTGTGAAGGTCACATTCACTGGTGGTCTGTCATCTTCCCAGAAAAATGGACAGAGAACTGTAACAACATGATCCACAGTGCTGCAAAAATCCATGCTATGATCTGCACTTTTGCAAAGAATCTATATCTTATTCTCTGTGACGTGCCCTTTGTCTTTTTGAGTGTCTGAGTCATCCAAAGGTCACATGGGGCAAAGCAGAGGGAAAGAAAGAAGAAGAGGGAAATTATCAATTGATCAATTATCCCCTGTGAGTAACTGGGCAAAATGAAACAGTTACATTTTCAAATAGCAGTAGACTGTAGACAGCAATCAAATCAGTGAGGAATTTAGTCCCTGAAGCCTCTACAATAGTCTTTGTGAGCTCCAATTATCCTCGTCAATGTGTCTTTATATGCCAACTAAGAAGGATTGTTGTACATTGACAGGCATTTCAAATGACTTTAACTCAGAACCATTAATTTACTGCTTTAGTTTTACAACTTGTAATGTGAAGAGAATTAAACAACAAATGTATTTCTTTGTAAAATGATTATAGAAAACAGTGTATAAAAAGACATTAATTGATGTCCTTGTGTGAAACCTCTGAGTATGTGTGTCTAATTCCAAAGTTCACTTAGCGGGATCCTTGCAGAGCCTGCTGGAAAGGGCTCATCACATTTTCAGTTACCAAGGGGTATTACTTTGCACTGAATCATTTTACTCTCATGATGTGCCTGCCTGTGTTTAAAGCGTTCTTTAAAGAGAACAAGCTAGTTGACAGAATTTGAAGACATGCTTGAAAATGGCTAACCACAGTACAGCAACACACGGAGCCGCTCCATGTGGAGTACGCAGGGGGGCGATATCTAAGCTCAACAGTAAACACAGGAATATCTTCGCTAAACCGTCAACATCTTCTCCGGTAGGGCAGATCAAAGACGCGTGCACTCACAAACTCTTATCGACACACAAAAGCACTAGTTCTGCACTGTGGAGAACTAGGCTGTAAAGGGGATTGCTGCTTTTCAGAAGCAAGTGTTTAGAGAAAGAAAAAAAAAATCGGAATAATTTTCAATACAAACATATGGGTGTTAGAGATATCAGAAGACGAGAAAAAGGCTCGCACTCGTTCGCTTTC
Organism: Ctenopoma kingsleyae; assembly: GCA_032353495.1. NCBI lineage: Eukaryota > Metazoa > Chordata > Actinopteri > Anabantiformes > Anabantidae > Ctenopoma > Ctenopoma kingsleyae. The sequence goes on along the minus strand of JAUBNQ010000007.1, from coordinate 7,209,967 downwards.
CCTCTCCACATAAATTCACAAGGGTGAAAGGATATTTTGCTTCCTCCACCAAAGTCTGCTGCTGAGCACTTTAAGTGTGTGAATGTTGACGGTTGGTGTTAGCATATAAAAAGCTGTAGTTGCTGTAGACACAGCTTTGTATATTTAAAATTACAAAAATACTTCTGAAAACAAGGTAATTATTCCAAAACAGCTTTCATTTGTATAAGACATAATAATAAAGTGCACAGTCAAGATCAGGACTGATCTATGTCTGTCATAATCTTTATGTCTAATCACTGTTTACCATGCAATCATTAATACTGTAAAACTGAAAAATTACAATATGAAATATGTGTTTCTACAACAATCCTCTAGTGGAAAATTAGTCTCGACTAATTTGTCCACAAACTAATGCATACATAAGTGTATTATAAAATTATAATAAACAAATACATAAATTCCCTTTATTTTCACTGCTGTGGAATTATCCTGTTTTCTTTTAATAGTTTCAAAGAGTCCAAGTATCTGTTGTGGTTTTAACTCTGGAGACTGCTCCTCTTGTCACACAGAGCCTTTTTCTGGATAGTATCGCTCCAAGGATCCCATTCTTACTTTAATTGATTGCCACTCACAGTATGTGGTCAACTGTAACATTTTGCAGACTTCTTTAATAACGCTCTTGACATCAAAACAGACAACATGCAAAAAAAAAAAAGATGTCAGCTTAGATTACTCACAGTGATAAAATGTTTGTTTCTGTTATTCTTCTGAATGGAGTGTGTTTAAAATAACCACCACAAAGCCAAAGAGGTCAGATATCCATCCTTCTGAATGACAGCAGGCTAATTCTAGTCAGTCCAGTGTTGATGTCACTTTATGTTCCTCTGTAATCTTTGTCAAACTACTGCACTTTACCTAAAATCATATCAAAGTCACAGGTGTTTACGGCTTGGTGTTAAATCAGGTAGGATGTCAAGAAGCATGTCAGTAAAAAGACACACTACACAGTCTCACACACTACATAACTACTTGCATCTTCACAGACTCAGCACATTGTCTTAATATCAGTTTTACTCCACAATATGATGGACAAAAACATTCATATGATCAAATAAATGCCTTCAGGCTGTTTTCCTCTAATGACTGTTAATGACAAGCTGTTACCAATGTTAACTATGGTTTCTTCCTTTGTGTGTGAGACTGCTGTGTGCAAAGTAGTAGCAGCATAAAGAACATGTCCACAGGCACCCTATGTCAGCCGGCTGACCTACTTTATTCTCTGTAAGGTCTCGCAGCTCCCTCAAGAACACCTCCACAACAAAGGCACCATTTTGTCTTCATTAAATCCAGAAAATGTCACTGCATGCAGTTTGCCTCCAAATAATATTAGCTTTGTTTACAATGTGTTTACCACCATAATTCCAAATCAGCTACACAAATAAACAAATGAGGACTGATGAAGCAAGCTTCGGCTAATGAGTTCCGCTGTCTCTGAAACGGAGGTAATACCATGCACAGGACTACCTGTGCATATAATTGTGACACTATGCTGGAAACATAGAGGGTGAGCCCTGTGAGATGTTTCCACTGACACTTTGTATCCCTCTGTTGGTCCCCATCCCCATTAACATTCACACAAAGCAGCTGCAGCTTTTAATCATTAATACATTTCAAATTAAATACAATTACAAACCATGATCAATGATGGAGCTTTAATTACTGCTAATAACTGACCATCTGCCTGGCAGCCAAGGGGTAAGAAAGAGGGAACAAGACGCACCCTGAATGGTGCACCCAAAATGTTAAGCAGAGCTTGTGTTAATTAGAAAGTCACATTAAACTAGCCCACCCATGCCAAAGGGGTAGAGAAGTGTTAGAATGGTAATTGTGAGCCATACCCACAGAAGAATCTTACTCTGGCCCCAGGTGAGATGTTAGAGATTTATTTGCATGTGACTCATCTTTTTCTGGTGGAAAAATTAGATACATTGCCACGATTTTCTTTCTGTACTATACATCAAATTAAAATTATTTTTCAAATGATATATGTAAGTATCTGTATGCATGTATGAGGTTGTTTTGTTATGGTTGCTTTGTAGTTAAAGAATCCAACACTGTGTAAATAACTTCTGACAAAGACACCAAAGCCCTTCTTGCTCAAAGGGCTGTTGTCATTGTGTAAGTTTACAGTTACACTTTCTCCAGCCCACTTCTGTCTGCGAAATTTAAAAGCATGTATTTATTTCTCTGTGGCTGAAGACACACCCCATTCAGTTTGCAAGCAACTGTACTGTACTGTTTGTGTTCTGCAGATTTGTCTTGACGGTAAATGACAGATACAAATATTGTAAAAGCAGGAGCAGAAGAAAGAAAAATAACATATTTCAGTGCCCAATCGTCAGTGTTGTCACAGGAGACTGCTGTGCACTGAAATGTGTTAATTTATACTGTCGTGCTGCTCAGGCATTAAACATGATTGTAAACTAGAACATCCGCAAATGCTGACGTCTCTTACTTCATCAAAGCCACACAGTGGGGGACTACTGCTCAACTAAGTTTGTAGTTTTGCAACATAATTACCTTGTCTAAACACTACACTGCAACAATCATAACAACCATCTGCACAAACGCTTTGGACCAGTTCACAAGGCCAGAGCTGAGGGAGTCATAATGATGTTGTTTACTTCAACTATTCCTCCGTCTCCGATTGTTGCTCATTTTATGTTTCTTTTCTACTACTTCTTGCCTACACAGTCATTCCCTTTGCATTTTACTCCCTTATTTTCAAACATTCAAGTGGTAGACAGCGGCTAAGTCTCCATCATGATAGCAGGGGGCTGAAGCAGCAGGGGACATGCCAGAGGGTACATAGCTGCAACATGTCATGACAACTAAGGCCAGATTGAGCTCAGGGTGGTGAAAGGAGATAGCTGCTCTTTGAAAACCTCCACAGTGTCTGGAGATGTGGTCCTCATGGCTGTGGAGCTTGTTATCCATGGAAAAGAAAAATGGCTCAGATGGGGCTACATGCCTCTTCCTAAACCCACGCACACTTCTGCGTGAATGGATTCTGTTTATCCCCCTGTGTCCTTTACACTGGGAACATGGGAAGAAATTCATATTAAAATACGTATTTGTCATTAATTTATCTTTATTTAAGCATATAATATTTTAACTATTTTATTTCAACAGTAAATAATTCAAATAAATAAATAATTTAAATTGTTTTCATTTTCTAAATAATCATCATAATTTTTCTACATACATTTGTATGATTAACCAAACCCCTAGAAGAATCAATATGCACAAATTTTAATTTTAATTTTATTGTCTCTGAAAACTGGAACTTTTTGTTTATCCATGTTATAAGCAGCTATTCATTTGAGCTCAAACAGCTTTAACTCCTGAGGGGTTTAGATTAGAGTGTTTCTATGGCAATGAATTACAAATGACTGGAAGACATCATGAATTTTGGTCGACTTGTGCGACTTATCCTGACAAGTTATTAATATTTGTGACACAAGTGTGTTCAAATATGCCCAGAAAATGGTTTTGTGATGATGATGCTGATGAGGATAATAAATTCTTGTGAATATGCAGTCCCTGACATTTAACTGCAGTGCATACTTTTTCCAAAATTATCTTGTGCTTACATATTTAGGACTCAGTTTTTCAGTACTTCAATTGTTCTATAAGGTGCCTTCCTCTTACACAAAAGACTGATACTGAATGATGGAGATTATCGTATGATTATGCTAACCTGGTGCAAATGATTGTGTCTTTCAGCATCAGCAATTTTGACAATTCTTTCATGGATTGTCTTTCTGTCCATCAAACAAGTGAGTGCAGTAGCATAGGGAATCTAGGACACCTCCCAAGGAAACCTACAGCATGAATCCTCTCATGCACACAGACATTTATCCCTGTGCCACCCTTACATTGAAGCACGGCTTCAGAGACAAATGTACATACCTGGAGGTCCCATTCATATGACAAAGAAAATCACACGTTGCTGAGATGATATTTTTAGACCCGTGTGCCTCTGCTGGGCCGAACACAGAGGGATTTCTGAGTGATTGCCCATCTAAATAATGCAAAATGTGTACTCCTGTGCACCCGAGAGGCCCAAGATGCAAAATGACTTGGATGACAGGGAACAGCTGATGAGATGTTTTGCCACAAAGGTCTTTCCATGTTTCCTTTTCCACAGTGTCTAAATGGTGTCTCTGAAGTGTGGAGGACATGAGCTTTCCATAAAGATACCCTTGTAAAGAGAAGCTTATTAAATTTCTAGCTAATAGAAATCCAAAAAATGAAAACAATTATTTCATAAAATACAATTAACTGTAGGGTGTGTAACTATTACTTAGTTCTCTTTTGGCTCATACCTAATAGTGCAATGACGATTTTCTGTCAAAGTGAAATTGGATCTAAACTGCATCCATTTTAATTAATGATGTAATGCAAAAAAGAAGAAATAAGATTCTGATTTGCAGCACAACTACAAAAACATATTTTTTTCTGTTCAATGAGAGAAGAAAAATTGAATTCTAGCTTTGAAAAACAAGATCAAAAAGCTTATACACACAAGGTAAACAGGCTGGAGACCGGTAACTTTGTCAGTATAATTATACAATAAATAAATAAATAAAAACACCTCTCCAAATCCAAATCCTCATTTATCTGAATAATGAGAAGATGCTGAGTAGCACTGGTTGCATGAATCAAAAAGAAAGCTCTCCTCTATGATTAAAAGCAGGGACTCGTGCATGCTTCGAGTTTCTGTATAACTTCTGAAGGGCATGAAATTGTGTAGATGAAACCCATCTACACAATTTCTGAATGCAATAAAACATTGTTTCTGAATGCTGCTCCTGTCAGAGATCATCTTTATAAAAATATGCAGACTGCTCTAGTGCAGTTAGCTACAAGATTCAAACTATAACAAAGACAGACACAAAATAATCAGTGCAAATAAATTTGGTATCTTTAATACATGTAGTTGATTAGTGTTTTATCTAATTTGCTACAGCACTGCAGAGTGTAGCAAATGTAATTCTCAGTGTGATATTGCTATACAGTATATATTTCAGTCCATGATACTGAGAAGGAGAATGTGAATTAGCTTCAGGATGAATCTTTAATGTTTCTGCTTAAGTTGTCAGTGAAAGAGAAGATGGTTTCTCTTATACTCGTAATGCTAAAGCAGTTATACAGAATACTTCTGTCTGCATGATGCCAAAATGATGTCCGAGGTAGTTTCTGGTGCTAAACACCTTGAGCCCAGCTACCAAGCACAGAGATGCTGAATTCCTTAGCTATCACTTGGGTTGTGCAGAAATTGAAACTTTGCTGGATAGAATTCCAGTTTAAATAGCATTGAGTTAAATTAAACAAAAGAAGAAAAGACATAATATTTGTGGGAAAGCCTCTATTAGCATTTACATTTCACAGGTCACATGCAAAATAAACAGGGACGTAGACACATGTCTAGTAACACAATCAGGACTGCGTGCCTCTTTTCAACAAAAATGCAGCTCTGTGGAAAACCTGAACCTTCTCTTGATAGTTTGCCCATGGGAGACTGCCTTAGTTTGCAGGAGGAACATTTCACCAGGGACAGATGGAAGGATTGAGTTCAGCCATGAGGGGAAGTAGAGTGAGGGCCTGTCTCTGAGCTGCCACAAACAATGTAGTCTGACATGACAGACCTGATACTATGAACACCTAATCCGAATGTCTGTTACGTTCACCCAGAGTTTTCAGGAAATGTAGTATCTAAAAACAAACCATTACATCTAAACTGACTTCTCATATGTCTAAACTATGCATATGATTAGATAAAGACTACTTTAACACGGCTCAAACCACAAAAACGTTTCAAGTAAAGAGTTATAAATACATTCTTCCATTACACTGTATAATAATCATAATGGGCATTTTGAAAGCATGCAAATGTGTTCAAATTGAAAATGTCACTTACAATTTCCACCCAATTACTTAATACTGTCTTACTACAGTATATTTCTTACAAATAGCTTTGCATTCAGTAAAGCAGTACATTAGTCACTCTCTGTGTAAGTATGTTTGTAAATATGCATTGTACTTATCTACAGCTCTTAAGACTGATGTGCAGGGCAATGCTACAAAAACGTCACAAAAAATGTTTATCTAACTGAATTTTATTTTTTTTAAAAGCTAAGGGGACAAAAAGTTTACATATTTGGGAATTAAATGGATTGTTTTCACATAGTGAAGACATACTCCTTGGTTCGATTATATTTATTTTTTACTCATTAGCGAAGTGTAAAGATTGATCACAGCAGCTGACAAAAATCATAAATTGGCTTGTTGTGATTACAGTTTGCTGCAATTACTGAAAACACTGTGCTGAATTCAACAATTCAAATTGTAAACTGTTTATAAACAGTGAAATAAAGCAGTGAAAAATAAATCTCCCGTTCATGTTGTGTCGGTGCTTTGTCATAGTTATTGTGTTTACATGGTTGCAAGGCACCTGCCAGTATCATTTGTATATTTTGTGTGTGTCCGCGCATGTGTGTGTGTAATGTGAGTGTTTGTTTAGCCTGGGTTTTCACATGCTTCTGGGTATTAAATTTGTAGTGTCAAATTAAAGAATGACATTGGCTTTTTGTGACCTTATTACAGTATATTTTACTAACATTTCCCCTAAAGAGAACAAAAACAACAATGAATTTATTGTCAGCATTTGTGGAGCTTGATATACTAGCTTATGCATTTTTGCCCTAGAACTCTGCTGTTGGCCAAAAATGATTAAACACAGAAAAAGCAATACCACCACTACTGCTATTACTTCATAATCTTATATCAATGAGAACATCTTCAGCAGAGACACAGATTTGTCTGAGTTGGTGAGAGCAACAAACTAAACAAAAATCAAACAACCTTTGTCCTTGCAAACATCACATAGACAAAAAAGTTGCGTTATAACAACCCCCACCCCCCACCAAATCATATCAAGTAAGAGATGAGAGTAATGAGAGTATACCAGGCAACACACTCTGACATTTACTCTGTTTATTTTTTTTCTTTGCACTGTGTAGCTGATGCAAACCTTGTTGTGGATTAAAGTAGTTACAGACATCCAAGTCTCACCTTATAACAAAAAACTAAACTGAATACAATGACGTACTGCAGATGTATTGCTGCTCCAAACGGTGTCTGCACTTCACCTGCAGTAGTAGCACTTTCTACATGCATGCCAGCTGGATAAACAGGAAATGAGTATAAACAGAAAATGTCAAAGAGCAGGCTGTGATTGTTGTATCTATGGTGCACCATGCCTCGCCCTGTTAGCCAGGTGAACACAATATGCTAATGCCCTGCAGAAAACACTTGCATATGTCGATGAAGGAAAAGTCAATATTTGAGAGCCACATTGTACAACAACACAACTGCACATGGCCATGGGCACACTAACAGTTGGGAGACGTGAAAGATGAAGCACAAAGTAATTAAAATTCTGTGGAAATATAAATATCAAAAGCGAAGCTGTCAGAACAGGCTCTGATGGCTGCCTGCTGAGGGAAAAAAAGTAGGGCCATGTTGGCAATAGTTGACAACCCTGCTAGCGCTTCATATTTGGACGTGTAAAAAAGGAGGTGGTCGTGTATATGTGTGTGTATTTTTGTGTGTAGTGGGGATGCTTTGTGCTGTCAAAGCTGTAGAAGCCTGGGATAAAAAAAAAAATGCATATAACCACTGCCAGCAGATAATGTCACTCAATCTTTGTATTCAGAAACGGGTGTTTCTGCTGGCTAAAATACATGAATACGGTGCATAAATGTGCTGCAGTGTGGAGTGAAGGAAAATGTCCATGAGATGTCCATTATGTGTCCTTTCCATTATAAATAGAAACAATAAAATTATTTACTTTTGTGCACATGGGAAACACACAGTCCATTAGAAGCTTCTAGACATTTGTTCTCTATACGAGACAAAGCTTTTGATTCTCCAATCATTCCTTTGATCTAAATCAAAGATCTAACTGAAGGACAGCAGAGGATACCTAAAAATCCATGATGTTCATTCTTATATTTGACAGACATGAATCATATTACTGTGATTTCAACATTAAGGCTGAGTCACTCATCAAATTGCACTGAGAGTTTACGATGAGATGCAAGACGACAGTAAGGGTGGGTTAATTCACGTTTCTAAGTTTTGATTACGGCAAGTATCTGTGTTATTTCATAGAAAGACTATAACATAATACCAAATAGTGCTGCAACATTTAAAGAATAATACACAGATACATGGAATGAACATGAATTTATAGTAGTTTACCTCTTGGCAACAAAAAACACCTGGCACACACTGTATTGTCATAAATGTGACAACCATCTGGTACTGAAACAATGGCTAAATGGCATAACAATTAGACACAGTGTGTGCACTGCCACACTAACACACACTATAATGCAGGCAACACAAAGCACAGAAAACACAAAGCAGATGTCCAGACAGATTGTAGGATTTTGTCTTTTGCCCACACCCATCTAAAAACTCAACCACCAAGCACTGGTTATAGACAATGACCAAAAAAAGGAAATAATACCTGACAAAACCTTCCACTAACTGTTGCAATTATTAATCTTTATGTTTATAACCAACAGTTGAGGTAACTGGGATAATGTTAAGCAAAGAAGGCTTGGCTGAAAGCCTCTGCTGTCATTTTATTTGCTTCACAAAAAGACAACATAAGTGAGAGTTGCACAGACTTAACCTTTTAGAAGGATCTAATAAGTCACGTAGCAACTATATGTCTATATGTATACAGATATCTTTGAAGAAAAATAGAACAAACTGATCAGCCAGCACATACTTTATGTCAAAGGAGTTATCATTAGAAAGTAAAGTAATACATAAAAGTTATATAACTCATGCAAAAAGTTTGTTTTTTGAAAGTAAAGTTGCCTTGAAGAGCATCCACAGCTTTGCATTATAATATAAACTGTCCATTTAGTCTATGTCATTGTCACTGAAAGAAATTAACCATGTTTCTTATATTATAACTGGATAATTAATCAATTACACATTCTGAAAAACTAGATGTTCTAAATAAATTATACATATTCAACCTTAATTGCATGTAGATTACATGCTATACATTACTTTAAAGATATATATATATATATACACACACACACACACAGTATATACTTATTATTATATAGTCATATGGTGATATATATATTTAAAAAAACAGTTATCCAAGAGTCCTGATTCTCCTCTGTGATCCATGGCAACTACATAAACAGAGACAGGACCACATATACTCATAAGGCATCCTGGAGTGCAGTGTTTGCGTGTGCCTTCCATTTATTAAAGACAGCGAACACCACAATGTCATGTGACACACCAAGGTCCTGGATGAAAAAAGCTATAGCACAAGTGCTACCATAAATGCAGCTTTCCGTTGATTTAACCACAAGGGTCACTCACACAGAGGATTCCCATCACCTAAATAAAACAGAAAACTAGTGTTGAGAACGTAATTGAGCTGTCATGTATGCTTATCATCACTGTCAAAACACAACCAGGTGCCTAAGAGATGGCCATTTCTTCCCTTCTTTATGAAAATTAATCGATTCACAGCCACAGTAAATGACATGCCACATTTGTTTATGGGCTTGGAGTGAATTGATAGTGAAGAAAACAGGTACAGGGAGGAGGGAGTGTGACTACTGACCCATGCCAGTGGCGCACTGCATTTGCATTCATTAGTTCAATCAGGGAGCCTTCCTAACTCTCTCCATCATAAATGATAGATGACTGAGGAGACTGAATAGCCACTGAGATACTGAGACCCACAGAATAGATATATTTTACTGATATAAATTATTCATGTGACTTTCATGTGAAAAACACCATCTGATTGGTTCTTAAGAAGTTGCTGGGATAAAGATTATGCAAATGTTGATCACCCATAATTGAGCATAATTGCATTGCATATGTTTGTGAAGCTCTTAACAGCCACTACTCTCCCCTCAAAATTTGTTCTAGCATACAAGAGGGGTGACTCACTCACAGACACCTGTTTGAGGGACATGAGAGAGGAGCAGCACAAATGTAGTGGATGACATCTTTGTCCAGGCCTCTCCTGGAACCAGCAGCCAGGTTAAACTTAAGGAAGAGAAGAATAAAGTGGAGATGATGTGGAGTTTTTTTGTGAGTGCTTTGGATTTCTCAGAAAACAATAGCCACTCTAAATGTTTCAGAAGAGCCTAATTGGTGCTCTTTGATGTGCTGCTGTTCTGTCCTTTGTCAGCTGCCCCCATCAAAGCTCACTGACAGATCAGGCTCCATTCAGGCCCTGAACTTCAGAATAGGCAACAGTGTGACAGCGGCTCAATTACTATGATACCAGTCATAATCAATAGGGCTGCAGGGAATACTGGCATCTGGCAAACACATCACTGTTGTCAATACACAATATTCCATACAGCTTACAGCAATTACATGAAACACTTGAGCTATTTTACTCATTCTTTGCAGTTTGAGACTGAAAGACTGTAAACAACTGACATTATTATATATCTGTATAAAACTACAATACTAAGGAGGGTTATTATTTGTTCACCCACTAGACTTACACAGCAAGCACGCCTGATCAAAAAAACAAATCAAAACAATACCACCAGCCTCATTTGCTCACTGTCTCAGTGTCATCAATAGTCTTAATATAATATAGAGCTAAATAATGATACTAAGCTAGCACGTGGCCTGAGGTGCCAGTACTAATAAGAATAAAACATAGCACCAATCAACCTCTGTGCTTCCAAATCAGACATGGCCGATTATCCCTAATGCACTAATGCTTGTGCATGAACAAAGGAATAAGATATGAGTTAACAAGGTCATACATTTAACACTCCACAAAGTCACATACAGTATGTCTCTGCAAAAGAGAAACACAATCGAGGTATTCATACAACATACAGAATAGAGAAGAGGAAAAAAAAACAAATCATCACATTTCCCACAAAATTGAAAATTTCTCCCATTAAAAATGCTAATTACTCATTCTTTGAAGTGTTCTTATTTGCATTACAAACACTGGTCCCAAACTATCAGAAAAAAGTGTGAGGATGCAGGAGAAAAATCCAACCTTCTGTTTTGCATCCAACAGAGATGCTCCGCAATCAGAGACTGTTTGCCAAGAACGGCAATGATAACTGCTAAAAAAAAAAAAAAAAAAAAGCTACATTACAGTCAGACTTCACCTTTTCATTTAGGGTCACGTTCACATGATAGTGATCATGAAGAGAAAGATCCACTGAGCAATATTATTTCTGTGGTTCTACGAACGATAAGAGTACTCCCAGCTGAACAACCACACATATTCAGAAAGTCACTGTTCTGTTGGCTTCGTTAAGCAATGTACTATATCTAAAACATCTCTCAACCTCAAGAATCAGCAGGAGTTCACAAAATAATCACTTATTTACTGTTTTACACTATGTTTAATTTAGTGTGAACAACAAAGTCTTCAGTGTAATAGAGAAACACTATGGCAAGATAGATTGAAGAGGGATATGTCCCAAGACAAAATGAATTCAAATTGCTGTCTAACTAGGCTATCGAAAAGCCCCAAGGGATTTATAATTTTATTATTAGGGTAAGCTGGATACATCTGACATACAGTACAGCCTGTCTGCTATGATTCTCAAGTAGATTTTGCAGTGAGAGGCATAAGAGAAAAAAATGCAGGCTCCACACCACAATGCACTGCTGTGGTGAAAAGCTTTTGCTAAACCCAAATAGATGTTCACTGTTTGCTCTGTCGACTGGACAACACGCCAGATAACAAAAAAAGAGAAGAAGGCTCAAGACTTGCCTCGTAGGTTGACTCTTTCTTCAACCACAACAACAATCACAACAGTGTCATATAAGCCATGAAAATGCGTTGTGAGATGTTTAACCAATAAAAAAAAAGTGAAGTGTGACATTCCTATATTGTGGAGACTTTTATAACAGTGTTTAATAATGTTAAGAGGAAGCAGCACATTCAAAATACAATGTCTTGTCTGTGCCAATAAAATCTTGCCAAGATTGGAATGAGGTTTGAATGCAAGCCTGCATTTTGATCATTCTTTCTTTAAACATCAATCCTCTGTACTACAGACAACCTGTTAGGCATTTACAGGAGCAGAACAGCTTTTGCTGAATGAAAAAAAAAAGATTTAGAGTTATCATGTCCATATGAGAGAGTATTACTGACTTTCTAGAGTGTCAAGCCATAAAGCTGAAAAATGATCTGTCTGGAGAGGCTCACATTCTCTTTCAATCAGAGATGAAGACATAACATTTTGGAGGTAGTGCAGTGAGGTCAACTCTGACCACCTGTTGCAGCTAGGCAAGCAGCAAATGAAAGTTCAAGCCGACTCACCTCCATTATCTGCAGAAGCATTCACGTTGTAATCAAAAAGAATGAGTTGAGATAATGCATAACTGAATGTAAATGAGATCCAATGTAAAAAATTGAGAATTTAAAGCACCATTTAAAGGATAACCACGGACGAATAATATAAAGTCACTTCCAAACAGTGACATTGGAATAATATCTGTGTGCTGTAGGGTTTACACTGACAGGAGTTGTCAGATGGCTGTGACACTGAAGCACCCTTGAAGCTCACACAAGTACACTCGTATTCTTGGAGACACATTCAGTGGAGTCGTACTTGTTTGGATGTTGAATTTTTTTAAGGCTTTCTGTAAAGTGCTGGTACTGAGGACTTTCTCATGCATTGATAATCCAATGGCCCTTCAATGATTCAGCAAGCAGTGTGAAGAGAGGCAGCCAAGAGCTCGAGCTGTTTGGGCCTTTTTAAAATTTGAGTGAACTAAAGCAGGATTTGGAACAGCAGAGCCTTTGCAGACATAATCTTCACCTCTTCAACCTGATCTTCTGAAACAACTCACTGTATCCAGCGTCATTCAAATGGCTGATAAGGGAGCAACACAAGTGTCTGGATGGAATATGTGAGTGTAACAACTGCTGTGTATATGTACATGACAAGGCATGAAGAAAAAGGCTATTTTTTCAGATTTTTTTTTTTGGCAAAAGATGGTTGCATAACATTTTGCATGAGATGAAAATCAAAAGATAATTTAATAAATCATAAGCCACAGAGTTTTCTGACAGCCAAGACATCCAATGTGGCTCATCTTTTGATCACTCTGTCAACTGTTTCAAAGTTACTGTGTTTGACTGATACGCTATATAATTGCAGTGGACATTTTAGGGTTCAAATATGTCTCCATTGCTTAATTTAGTAACAAGTGCTGCCTTTGAAGAAAAGGCTACCACTGATTAAAGGACTCCTGATAAATGAACTATAATCAGTTGACTGTTTTCTGATTTGTCTGTTTTTCGAAATGGGATAAGTTTCATACATTTTAAAACTCTAAAGCTGCTTTAAGGCAACTGATTGGAAATAATTAGAGTTTATTTTCTATTCTTTTGAGTGGAACAGAGCATACTGGGACATACTATTTTTCACAGAGAAGCCACTCTCATTTCCAAGGTGGGAAAGGAATATACAGAATAGTTTATAACAAAAAATGAAAACTGATCAGAAATATTCCAATTGTAGGACATTTGTGTTCTACTGCTAAAATTATGAAAGCAGAGGGCCAATTAATCAGGCACTTGTTTACCATTCTCAAGGCTCTCTGTGTTCATTAGTCTGCTGAAGCTGCGCACTATGGGGCTGGAGACAACCACAGGAGAGGAGATCCATCCATACGCCGCGGGTGACATTCAGAGATTTACGAGCCAGCGCGTGCCACACGCTGCATTTCCCATCCCCATAAGACAATAAACGCTTCATTATCATTTTAAATTGCTCCTTTTGTTTCTGGTAACGAACAGCAGCAGCATAACTGAAAAGCAAAGTGTAGTTCCACAACGCCCTCAGCACCACTGTCCAATAACTAACCATGGGATTTCTAAATGTGATGGAGATGATGTATATTCATGTGGAATTTCTCTTGAAAAACTGGAGTAGAACAAAATCCAGCACAGCAGCAGAATGCATGATTTATACACCAGAGTAACTAAACAACTAGTATTTTTGCCACAATTCATGCATTTTACATATCTCTGAATAGAACATGAAACATTATTACTAAGCTTGGAGAGTGAATAAAAAGAACATGCATAAAGTGACCAAAAATGTAGAGAAAAAAAACATCAAATCTTTAGAAATCTAAACAATTGTAGAGAGAAGGATGTAATGAATAAAGAGCGCAATGAATCGTGCAGGGTTTGAATGGATGTTCCTTTTCCTGAGAGGAAAAAAAAAACTCCTTTCTTGTCAGCGAGCCAGCTGCATTGATGATCATTTTCCACAGCCCATTTCCCCACTTAGTCATCTGAACAGAACAAAGAAGCAGCAGAAGGTGTGAATTATCAAAGAGAAGTAAGGACGTGCAGAGAGACAGGTAGAGCCAAAACAGCTACCTCATACTTAAGTAAGTCTTCCTGTTTGTCTTGCAGAGCAGGACATTTTCCTGTGGCTAAATAGTTCAGTGAGGGCTAAAGTCTGGATGTGAATAATGAATAATTCAGGTCGGAGTTGACTGGAATCAGTTCCTAGTATGCGGGGGGAGATTAGCCACTGGTGGCCCCTGACAGATGGAGACCTTACAGCCTCATGCAACACAGACCCAAGAGAATATCAGGTGTCACCTCATTACACACTTCATAGACTTTTTCAACTTCCAATGTTGCCATCTCTGATTGCAATATCCAGGGCAACTCTGAAACAACTTAAGAACATTGTTTTTGTGAAATACAAATTTCATCAGAAAGCAGTTTACTTTCTCTCAGTAATCCTACCTAAAGATAAAGAATCACTAATAAAGTAATATACAGTGTAGTGAATACAGATCTGAAGGGTAAGGCTTTATTATCTGCTATTAAAAGCTTTGCATTTTCCACTAAAGCAGTTTGCCAAATTGTCTTGACTAAAATGATTGATTTTATTAAGGAAAAAAAAATCACATGGACAACAATTATAACTCAGGTAAACTTCAGATTTTCTTGCATGCCGCACAGCATACTGATCCCTTCGAACTGCATCAGTAAGTTTGTGTATAGGCTTTAAGTTGAACGTTTTCCTAATAAAATAGTTACAGGTTTATTATTTTGGTTCTTTCTGAGTTTGCAAACACTCTATACATGAACTATACATCATACTATTTCTCTCCACCTAACATTATCTCTCTACACATCATCTTTGCTGCAGAGCTTCAGGCTAGATTTGCCATTAACCCAGAAAGGAGAGATCAAAACAAAAGGATTTAAAAATAGTTTGTCACAAGTGACTAAAACATTACAGAGATTATTGCTATAATCATATTTACTGCATTCAGAAGTGCTAACTGGTAAGATGTGCATTTCCCTGCATTTAAGTAACCCAACCAAAATCACCCTTTACCGGTAAGACATTTCCTCCGTAAAAATGAATTATCTGTATCCATGTATATGCATAGCTAGGTTTCTAATCAGCTTCTGATGAGTGAGCAAGTGCACAACAAAGACTGTAGACAGGGACAGTAGTAATTGCTGGATGAAAGCAGAGATGATTTTACAAAGTGATGCCTCATTCTTTATAAACATAAGTCTGCCCAAAGTCAAACTGAAACTAAGACAAAGTGTAGAGATCTTAGATAATATGGTTAAATTCAGATTGAGCTGTTGAAATGACCTCAGTTTTGTCTACCTGCCTGTCTTACTATCATGTGGCATTCTGCTCTTCCATCACTAAACAGCTAAAATTTGTGAGCCACCAAAATATGTCTGGGGTAGAGGGAAATCTAATTACTGATCTTCTTCATGTCTATACAGATATACAGTAATCAGATTACAATGCATGTTCTTCGATTAACTGTAACCTGGCTTCTCTGACTAACAAGGTTACTTAGGTGCACTGACAAACACATTGGGTGTGTACTGGGTAGCAGAGCTACAAAGCTTTAGATTTAACTGAATGCATTTAAACACTATGAGTATGATTACAAAATCTAGAATGATAAAATCAAAACTGAAAACACCTAAATTTACAGTGATGAGACAAAACACTGACACATTGACCCCTCCAGCTAATATGCTTTTGGCCTTTTGTGAACCGCTCCGACCCACTGTCTAATGATTGTGATTTATGTGGGTTTGGTATGTCAGAAAAAGGCTGATGTACAAGTCACAGACTCTTTAACATTTATCTCAGGCTTTAAAAAAATGAAAAAGCACCAGTCAGTCTTGATTCTTTCCTGGTAATTGATGCTGACTGTCATAAAGAGGTAACAGACCAATTAAGTGTCACTTTAACTTTCAAATTAATTGTTTCAATGGGGGTAAGAAGTCCTGAATGGTCAACAGTAAATGTGATGGCTGCCAGTATAAAATGAGGAGACTCAGTGTGCTACAAGTGAGAATTACCTCGCCTCTGCAGAATAACATCCCCTGGTGAGACACAGTGGGGGGGGGGCTCTAGCTAAAGTGAAAAGAACATTCTGTTTTATACAACTGTCTTGTCACTTTAAATGGGACACATCTCAAGTGCACATAAAATGCATTAAGAGGCTAAAATGGCAGATCAGGCAGAAGACTGATCCTGATCTTTTAATTGTAGTTTTTCTATATGCCACCCAGACATGCAATGATTATTACAGGGCCATGTTTAGCCAAATTGATGGCCAGACCACTGGAAACTACCCCATTAATTTTCAAGATCACATGACACAACTGAGACAAACATAAAGCACATCCACATATGGACAAACAGATATGCACATATCCACGCAAACATGTGCCTATTGTTTTCTCTCACAGTGGCTCTATCTTACTGGATAAACAAAAAAAAAAAAACAATACAGCAACATTAAATGCAAGATAATGGGCTGGAAGAGACTTATAGTAATGGGTACTTTCAGGTACTGAAAACTAAGTAGTAAGGCACTGTATTATTTATATTTGACATTTACATAAATAGATGTATCAACATGTGGGCTAAAAGAGAGAGGAATGGGAAAACATGCAAAATCTGGACAAAGGACCAAGATCAAAATTCATTTCAGGTTCTCTGTAAGAGAGCAGTGAACAATGCCCTTCATCATCATAAGGGTTAATGTAGCATATACTTATGGACAGACTAAAAGAGACCAGGTATTGTGTGAAAGTCCCTCTTAGCAACAGGCTGTGAGTAAAAATACACAAACCATCTAGATGTTACAAAAAAGGTGGTAGCTACTTGTATTTACCAATTCCAGTGGAAATCAGACACCTCAACAAGCTTATCAGGCCACAGGCAGCACTTAATTGGTCCAGGTTTGTTTCATCCATGCCTCTCTTTGTGTTTTGCATTTTCAGCTTTCCTGATGGAACACAAATCAATTTAACATCTAGCATTGTTTCGAGTTAGTATTTTTTGTTCTGTGCGCTCAGTGCTGAGACATTAAAGGAAAAAAAAAAGCTTGGTTCTAAAAGGGCAGAAGATGTTAGGTGAACTTTGAAATTCATTAAGCCATATTATACAGCTGATAAAAGTATTTTCAAGAGTTTTATCTTCATAAAATTAATGAAAATACAGATGAGAAAAGAGAAGGAAAAACTGCATCCATTACCAGGCATCAGCAGTTTTCTTTCTGAACCTGGTGGTAAACTGTAAATGACCTCAGAAGGATGACAGTGGGTAATCCGAGAACAATATGGCTTCCATGTTTGGCTGTCTGTCTTTTTCTGCTGTGTCAAACTGTGACCCGCCATCGGAGGCCTGACAGACAAAGGCCCTGCAGGGTGGAAGGGGGTGGTGAATTTGGCTGAGAGATGGATGCTCTATCCATCATGGAGGCCCTTGGTGGTGGGCTAAGGAGCTGACATGTGGAGGTGAGGGAGAGGTGGTCAGTGAGGAGTCAGCACTCTTTGACTACTCCAGATCTATCATCCAGACAAGAGAAGCACAGAATCTGCCTGTGGTGACAGCTTCCAGAATACCTTCTTCCACTCTGGGCAAAGAGCAATGTGCTGACCAGGAGAAAAGGGATTGAAAAAGGGCCGGTCAGGATGATGTTGTTTAGAGGATTTGGGGAATCAACACGACCAATGAGGGTTTTGGAGCAGGACCCTGTGTTGCCTGATAGAAAGAAAAGCCAGCTTAGAAGTTGTGGGTCATGGTTTATTTTTCAAGGGAGAGTAAAGAAGAGTGTAATATAACAACTGAAGTGTTATAGAACAAAAAATAAAGAACTTAAATGAAAGTCAAAGTTCTAGCAAGATGGTTGCTGATGATGAATACAAATATTAGTATTCATTCATTTTAAACAATTGCACCAATTCATACATACAGTATATGTACATGCAACAAATCAGTGACTCACAGTATACATATACCTATACAGAAGGTTCTTCAATAAGATGTTGATTCATTTGATTTATATAGATATGTAACACACTGACAAAGTATGATCGTCGTACACAAGAAAGATGCTGCCACGTAAAGGCTGGAAAAAAAAGGGATCAATATAGAGAGATGCATATAGAAAGGACCGAGACGGGAGGGAGGCAGAGAACACGTGAGAGAAAGTTCACATGCATGAGAGAGTTCACAGTGGGTATC
Organism: Ctenopoma kingsleyae; assembly: GCA_032353495.1. Lineage (NCBI taxonomy): Eukaryota > Metazoa > Chordata > Actinopteri > Anabantiformes > Anabantidae > Ctenopoma > Ctenopoma kingsleyae. The sequence goes on along the minus strand of JAUBNQ010000007.1, from coordinate 7,191,320 downwards.
AACCTCCTGTAGATCTGAAGAATTAGAGTCATAGGGAAAAATCAGCAGGAGCACAAATGCTGGTCTTGTTGTATAATACATCACCACTTGGTCAAAGAAAAAGGAAATGTTTGCTCTTTCCAGTTCAGATAGAGTGTGACAATGCAAGTGATATTGTTGCTGTGCTACAGATCGGTAAAGAAACAATGCTACTCTAACAGTGGAATCTGGTACTTCAAAAAGCCACTACAGAGGTAAACTCAAAACCTCTGAGGACACTTACACACACTGTCTTATAGTCTTTATATCATTACTTTTCAGAAGCAATGTCTTGTCATCAGCAATTCTCAAAATAATTTCTGCACACTGGTGTAGTTGGTACTCAGCATTGCCTTTTTGGCTCTAAAGGTGGATTTGTTCCCCAGCATGAAGAGAATGCTGAATACCCCGCACACTATAAGGTCAAGTCACAGAGAAGACATATTAGGACATGAGCTAGTTAAATTGTGACACTCTGCCCCTCAGCCCTGACCTCCAGCAGCAGGATGTTTCCGATAAGACCGGTTTAGGGACACGCTGCACATTGTTAAGACGCGAAGCAGGAAATGGAAAGAAAGCTATAATAAGGGTTTTATTGGAGCAGCTGCACAAAACATTTGTGGTCTTGATATTATGTGTTATGTACCCACACCAAACATTCATATAATGATTATCTCTATTAAACTCTATTTAACTTACTATAAGAAATACAAATCATCTGTTACTGAGGTGTCTGCTTGTCCAAAAAGCATCACCTATTTAAGACCCACACTCGTGTCAGCTCATTACACAGAACAAGTGGCTTGCACGGTCAGGTATTTTGTAGGCAATCATATCATGCAAGAAAAAGAGACCACAGAGAATAAAAAAACTAATTGCATCACTCCAACATGATAAGAGGCAGATATGGAGGCCTGCAGTCATAGGGCTCATCAGAGGAGAAAGGAGAGAAAAATAGAGAACAAAATCATTTTCATGCACATGACGCAAGGGGATCTACTGTAGCATTTGTGATCACAAACATCATTGTGATGTGATCACAGAGTGATAACAGGAGAAATTTCATTTTTCACTGCAGAGAGCAGGCAGGAGGGAGACAACCACTGGGATGCTGCTTGTGTTTTGTAGACACAGATACAGGTCGTACACTGTACTCTCTGACAAAATGCACCCCCCCCCCCCCCCCCCCCCCCCCCCCCCCCCCCCCCCCCCCCGCCCCCCC
>JAUBNQ010000007.1:7146026-7183637 GCA_032353495.1 Ctenopoma kingsleyae | reverse complement strand
GTATGCATGGATCATTACACAGCACCAGCTTGGGTCAGCAGAAGAAACTGGAACAACAATAATGTTTTGACTACAGATGAGTGTAGTTTACTACAATAACTCCTAATTTTTGTACTTACTAATCAAAACTGTTTTCAGTGGGAAAAACATTAAAGTGCTCTGATTATTTTCTTAAAAAAAGAATGTAAGGTGCACTGGAGGCTTAGATTTAAGTGTTTTCTTATACTAGCCCAGATAAAAATGATTCACCTGTTGAAAATCCCACAGCACATGAATTTTTAAATTCTGTGTTTTTGATTTTTTTTTTTTTTTTTTTTAAGACTGGTTAACGTAGCATGAACTAAAGGTGTTGAAGCACATATGATACGAGACAAAGATCAAGTGTAGTAGTGGTGAAAACATCACAGAGATGCAGAATTCCTCTATGTGTCCCTCACAGACCCCTATGTTTCAAAGACATCGACGCAATCCGTTTTCTCCACAGTCTCACTCTCGTAGCTTGATGTAGTGACAAAAGCAGCACACTGCCCTTGTTTAAGGGAGCATTTGATTTTTCTTATAGGCATTTGTGAGGTGTAAAAGGAAAACTTGCTGTGAAGTCACCTTCAAAGAAATGCCCTGGTGCCATGGAATTACAAAGCTAAAATAGTTTCTCAGGGAGGAGGCAGCGATTCTATTATTCTTTAAAATGCAGCGCAATGGCTTTTATGAGAGTGTGGAAAAGCCATTTGAGAAGCAGGTCAGGGGAGTGAGCAGCTTGGCCCTGAGCACATTGTGTCTTATCCCTCTCCATTTCCACCACCTTGTCCCTGAATAATGGGCAGACCTCGTCGCTGCCCCCGGAGGCTAATGGCTTCTTATGGAGGAGAAATCAACATAGAAATACCTCCACGGGTAATCCGCCTCTTTAACCAGAAACATGCCGCGTTGTCCAATCCTACTGTGTTCAAAATAGCATCAGAGAAATAAGCGATTCCTCCCCTCTGTGATAGTGCCTAGACGTCATGATGCTCCATGAGAGCTGCTGATGAAAAATGTATTATCTTCATGGCAATCTAGCGGAAATATAGCTAGCTGAATCATTTTTTCCCATTTGTGATGATATCCTGTGCTAGACTAAGATGAATAGTTATGTAAGTGATGCAGATAAAAACTCCTGAGTTGTGGTTTAGGTTTAGGTAAATAAGGATAAATTACCAAGGCCAGAAAAAGCCAGCAACTATAACTTAAAACTCACAATTATGACAAACATAACAAAATTGATTGTTTTCATTTTTGTCCACACTGCAATGAAATCCAATAACAAAAATTCCATCAATATTGTGAGGAAGCTTGTAACTTGGTGCAGCTGCCGAATTAATAGACGAGAAGTGTGCAATATGAAAGTGAAATAGGAACACACATCTGAAACACTTGCGCGTGATTAAATTAACACATAAATCATAACAAATGGAAATGTAATAGAATTTTAAAAAAATCATGTGGGCCCTACATATGTATTGTGCAGTTAATATACAAGCATACAGTCGCACACACATACAGTATGCATGAGGACACACAAAAAAATATAAAGCAAACACGGTTATCCGTATTTCTAAATGAGAATATAACCCTGCTTCAGGCACATTCCACATGATGAATTACTGAATCACGTATTAGCAAAACTCTTCCCCATGAATTTGTGTGTGTGAGCTTCCCAATTTAGTATCTATAACAATAGCTTCACTTAAAATTAATAAATTAACATTGACACTGCAATGATTTGGTTAAGGTCACATCAACCACTTCAGGAGATTGATGAAAGGTTAAGACCCACACATACATCTGGTGCACTCACATCACTGAACACACAAAATGCACAAAATTTCACATGTATCTTGATACACCGGTACATTAATTTAAAGTGCTACAAGTATCACCTAAATGAGAGTGAGAATGTGCAGTAGCAATAATCGTCAACAATAATTAGTAACAAGTAGGATGTTTGACTTTGACTTTCAATTCTGACCAGTTTCAAAAGCTTCTAAATTGGAGTCTATTTGCGTAGGAAGGAGAAGTCATGGATGAGACAGTAATTCTTTAATTCCACTTTGAACGAGTTTCAAACCTGTAACCCAGCCATCCACCATCTGTCAATCCAGACTGAGTCTATCTGCTAATACATGAAGGAAATCCATTTGATGTCAGTTTTGTCTGTGACCAACAAAGTGAAACTACCTCAAGACAGAGCAACAAAATGGCACAAAAACAAAGACAAACAGTGCTGGGTCAAGAAGCATCTGTTTCTTCTGCATTTCTGGTGAGACAGCTACAAGGACGTTTCAGCTTGGCGTGCTTGTTTCTTTATGCATCTATACAGAGTTAGCTCTGTTTAAGCACATAGTTTGGAAGTGACCAAGCAAATAAATCATTATTCACACTTCAGAGTCTCAACTCCTGCTCTTTGTGGTGTAATTTTAGAAGCTTAAAAGTGTCTCATTAATGGAGGTAATAAAAGGTGAGCATGTGAAAGAGAGAAGCAAAAATGCAGTCCTATTTCCACACATGAAAAAAATGTGTTCACAACTAAATACACATGCTAGAGTTGGCTAACATGTGGGTGGTCACTCTGTCTCTCAAGGGGCAAATAATCCAGACTGAGCTCCCTGTGGCTGAGGTCAATTTCACACTCATGTTGCTCTAGTGTCTGTTAACACATATAAGCATATACACGCACATGTGTGTTTGTGCGCACATGGAGAAGGCACACATCCACATGTACCAGCTGACTTGAGGTGAAACAGGTGGGTTTAATGCCAGGATCTCATCTTTCAAAAATGCCGCAGAAGGAGGCTGGAAGAGATATTGCTTTCATATAATTCTATCGATAACACAATAAAAATGAACGGAAATGAAATAAAAGTTCTAGAGAAGTGCTTTGACCAGCAATAACGCTGATCTCAGTCCACTCGGTTTACTAAAGGGGCTAATGTTTTCACGGCTAAATACGTGACAAGCTGAAAGTCACCTGGAGGATTTCATCTTGGAATGATTCCTCCTCAGAGGATGAAATATCCACCTTAAAGATGTCATAAATAAATGGTTTTCTTTAAAATAAGATACTAGAACTGGGAGCTCTCACTGAAAACGTGTTACGGTACACTTCATCATGACATACTTATGTGGCCATTTTTGTTTTTTTTTTAAAACTAACCCCAAAGACTGCCACAGTACTTCATTTCACCGACTTCTTTGTGATTTTAATTACATTTCTTGTAAAACCAGCATCAACATGATGCATCACAGAGTAAACGTAACAGTACAACTCTTAACATTTTATGACCTGATTTGTTATATTTGTTTCATCTCCCTCCAGGTGCCTTGAAATGAGTCATACTGACACAACACGGTAACACTGTAAGACTAATTATGTGCAGTGTGTACATGCATTCACTGAGCTTTCTTCCTTTAGTCAAAAAGAAGGTACGATCCCTCTGAATGAGGTAGTTAAGGGGACCCTGGTGCATTTCACATCAGTAGATTCATTGAAATGACATAGCTAGTGAGAGACCAGACATCATCTAACATCAAAGTGTCTCGTTGCTAAGGGACCATCTGTTTCATAATGTACTCCACTGAACTGGAATTCTGTTGCATATGCAGGAGAACTATAAAGCTGCCCAAATCTGGGTGCTCAGCTTTAAATGTTTCAAGTGTTAACCAAAAATAACTCAATCAGATTTTGTCAAATGCAAAAACAAAAATAAGCAAATTCTGTAGATTGTAAATGTCATCATCCATTGTCCAACTAGAAATGTATTTTTCTAAAATATGTACAAAAAATGTTTCTTTTTCTTCTGGTTATATTTCTATCACTGATGGTTCACATGGGAAAGTTTACAGAGAGGAGCTAATGTCCTACTTCATTTAAACCATAACGGAACAGGATCAGACTGTTGTTCTCGTATCCTTAATCTTTGGCTGCATTTTACATGTTCAGCTATTAATAATGTAAACATATGCTAACAATCATATTGAATCATTTGGCTTAGACTAACAGTGCAAACAAATTTCTTTCAGGCCGCAACTGAAGTGTATTTATAGTCTAATTTCCATGAGCAGTGCACATGGCAGAAAACAAACAAACAGAGTTCACCTCTTATTAAAGTTCTCCTATTGATCAACAAAAACATTGCCCATCCTAAATTTTCACCACTGCTTCGCTTTCAGTCGAAGTAGCCTTGGACAATGATCCTGGTCTGCTTATTTTGAACAGGATCAATATAAATACCTCTAGGAACTTCTTCAAGCATACATGTCTGACAACACTGAGATCTTTTCTTTTAGTCTCCTGCTCATCCCACACACCACATCCAGAACCGCAGACCCTCACCTCACCACTGTTGGTTCAGTCTTTTCAAATGTGCATGTAGACATTGAGATGTAGTTTTTATAGTCCTTGTACCAAGACTATTGACATCTTGAATGTATCTTTAATTCCATGACCTGCCCTTACTCTGCTTTCAGATTTCTCATGATGGGTATTGCAAAGGTGGAGACTACAAATATCCTTTTAAAGGCAAAAGTGCTGTGTAAAATTTTGAATGTTTTTTTTATCTTGGCAGAAAGAAATGGCACCAAGCCTGATGTACTATACTGTACTGGACTACATGGATAAGCCACAGAGATTTCCTTGCAGCATTTTCTCAGGAGAAATACACCAAGAATGCAGCAACTCTAATTCTAAGAAACAATATGTGCAGAAAGACTATACAGCATTTTAGTCCTTTGTCATTCTGATTCATTGAAATTAACACTCAGTGATACAAACTACTGTATTTTCATTGTTTATTAATTTAAACTTTTGAAATCTGATTTTATTTCACTTCATATGCTTGCTTTTTGTGACTGTCTCCATCTGTTTTGTAGACTTAATCATTGCTTTGTATTGTTTTGAGGAATCTTGGTTTAGTTCCACGTTTTACATACTGCTCTGCTGAGAAATCAAAGTCATTAGTTTGATATTTGACAGAAACAATGTGCCAGAGATGATGAATTAAATAATGTCTAAACTCTCAGCGAGGTGACCTCTGAAGCATTAGAAACATGGTCATAGGTCAAATGTTTATCACAGTTCAAATTTAGCTTTTTTATTTCTGAGGGCAGGGTGAAAGAACATCTCTGTGTCTCAGTCTGAATTCAACAGGGGATGGTTAGCGTATCTTTGTAAAACTCTTTGTGGTTGGTTTTAATTGCAGCTTTTGAAAGGCAGCCTAGTCATTATTGGCTTACAGTCATCTCCTACAGAATTGTCACAGCTTTGTTTCAAGGGCTGATTTTCTGTATTTAATTAATCTGAATATCATTCATTTCAATTTCAACTCATGCCGTGGCATTTAATCATTATTCCTCTCATTCTAAATTAATGTTATTATATACCAACCCACACATCATCACATTTACAGCATCGTGTGTACCCTCTACGTAGGTGCCATCATGTCACTGACATTTTGAAATCCTATAAGTTTCAGATTCTGTAAGTATGAAACTGCCTTACGCTTGGTGATAAAGTAAGTCTCTGATGATGCAGTATAAAGTAATCCAAACTCTGCTAAATGATGGTATTTATGTGTGTTGTTTATTTATTATCAGCATAAAATCACTGGACAATTAACAAATTTTGAAATTAGGCTCTATTAATGCTCTTATGTACCAACTATAAAATTTCACATACTTCCATGTCTGTACTTACACAATTCAAAAATAAATAAATAAATTACCGGGGATGTCATTAAAAGATTGGCAGAAGTACTAACTAGGTGTCATTAAACAGCATGACATCCTGCTATGAATAGTGTGTTATTGGATCAAAATAAATTTTAAAGCAGTTATAGCTTTGCCAAATATCTGAAACTGCACTGCATGCGCTTGACCCTTAAGTCTTTAACCCTGTTTACAATGAGCAATTTACGATAAACAGTTTTATCTTGCCACAGCCTCTTCGCCGTCACAGCAAACATGCAGAGCCACACGCTTTATTTGATGCGTATGAGTTTATTTTTCTGTGATAAGCAACGGGGCATTGAGAATGAGTTTCCATTGATAAACAGGAAGATTTGTGTCCCTGCTGCAGCTATTCAACAACTGTCACTAGCAGGTAAGCGCACAAACATAAGGATAGATATATGATATACTCTGTGTAAAAGAATAATGCAAATAAAAGACAAAAATATACAGATCTGAAAGAAACAAGATCAGTATACATATCACTGCCCATCAAAAATCATCATCCATTCTGCCCAAAACCAAAGGTTCTAACAATTTCAACAGTACTTTACATTTAATTTGCAATGCAGCTTTTCCTTTTAGGTTAAGGCTCAGCATATCAAAATCCACTGAAAGAGAAGAACATTTTAAATTCAACGTATTCAAGCACAGCGTGTGCAAAAGGATGTCTGAAGTGTCTTGTTTTTCAATATACAGCGGTAGGAAAATAAACCGAACAAGACAAGGAGGTAGTGGCACTAGCTCTGTGTCTCAGGCCTTTCAATCTCCGTTTGAAGAAGCATTACAAATTCCTTGTCCATTCTCTGACGCTCTGAGGGCCAACCAGGCACACTGGGGTGACAGAATCAGGAGGAAAATGAGAAAAATAATTGGAAGGTCAGATTTGATAATGGACACTCCAGTGAAAAACAAGCTCTTAATTGGTATAAGGGCCGTCTGGTGAATTTTCAAGGTAAAATGTGAAAGCACTCATTATCTTTTCCTTCTCACAGAAGCTGCAGCAGTCTCACAGGCCATTGCAGAGATAGCTTCCACCTTCATTCACAGTGCTGGGCCACAGCATAAGGTTTCCTGGCTTTTTGTTGAACCAGGGCTCTACTCTAATGAGCCATTGAAAAATCATTAGAGCATGTTGGAGGGAAACATTTTAGGTGAGAAGTAAAGTTATGCTTAAGTATAGCAGGTGTCAAAGTATCTGCATCCTTTCTTTTGCTTTCCTTTTATTCTCTTTTCAAGTAACAAGTTTAAATGTCACCTTCTTGAGTTAACTTTTCTCCTGTCTCTGTTAAACTCATCAGGTTGCAGCATAAGTACACGGCTGTACAGCAGGACAGAGAACATGAAGCTCTTTCTCTCCCACTGTGAATCTCACTAAAGCCCTAGTATCACCTGTGAGAGCTGGGAACTTGGCTTTGGGAGCCACAGTGAGTGTTTCACGGCGGTATGAGTGTCACCCTGCAGGACGAGTCCTTTCATCAAGCTTCCCTCTTACTCTGACCCTGCCATCTGGGAAAACAGGTGATACTAATGAGGGATGGCTCCTTGTCTCCTGGCACCAAACACACACACACACACCTCATATTGTGCTACGCTGTCCCTGCTGTCACCTGGGAGTCACAGACACTGCTCATTAGGCAAACATACAGACAAAGATGAAAAAGATAGAGAAAATATGGTTTTAAGAGGATCAGTAAAGTATTTAATGCGTCACTCTGAAACAATAGGCATGACAAACTTTCAACAAGTTGTAAAGGATCAGAGACAGTCAGTGTAGGCTTTTCTGTTGTTGTACTGTGTTCCTAAAAAAAAAAAGCGACAGTGATGATGAAGAGGTGTTTGATAGCTGATGGGGGGTTACTTGGCTTTGAATTGCTTCTGCAGGAACTGGAAAGGAACAACCTCTCTGAGATACGCGGGTCAGACAGGGCTAATTAGTCTGCAGCAGCCCCTCAAATTTCTGCCCTGGGATATTAATGAAGTGATCCACAGGAAAGCAGCTGTTCACCACACAACCCACCCCCCCTATACACATACACACACACCCCCACAGCACCACCCTAATAACCCGCTGCAACTTCGATTCCCCTAGCCCCCTGCTGCTCTGTGACTATACCTAGGAAGGGCAACTCGGTGCCAAGGAAGAAGCCCATACAACTCCCCCTGAAAGCATGACAGCTCCCAATCGATGGCCCTGAAGCAGGAGGCAGATGAGTAGTGGGGTGTGGTGTGCAGCTGTGCATGTGTTGCCATGCCATGAGAGGGTGACAACAGTCTGGCTGTGTATCCTACATCAACAGAAAAATAATGTTTCCACTGGAGTGAGCACAATGGTTTGAGGAATGGTTGTCTTGTCTCCATATTTTATCTATTTCTGCCTTCCTCTAGTGTGTCTGAGCCTCGCTGTCATGAGTAACAAGTGAAGTAAAGCTTATTAGAGTCTTTACTGATAGATCTACTCAGAAGCTTCCGTCACAGGCAGGATGTTTTCCAGTCATCGCTTCCATGTACACACAGTCCATGTAGAAAATGTCACACCAACTAAAGTATAAAGTATTTCACATATCTGTGAAAAAATATTACAGAGAAATTTACAGACACAGAGAAAGATAAAAAAATATGCCTCCCCTGTTACAATTCATACAAGTGACTGAATTCTTACAGGAAAAACCTTTAGAGACAGAAGAAACAGGCTGACAGTCCAATTCTGAAAAACTCCTACCTATCAGCTCTTGCCTGTATCAAAACTTCCATACATCAGTGAGTACAAATCAAAATTCGTGTTCTGATCTTAAACTATCACTGCACAAAACATGTCAAAAGAGGAGAAAAAGATTCTTCTGGTCGGACTGACGGAAGCTAAAAGATATTCCGTGCAGTGTTTTTACCACATGTTCAAAAACTGCAACAACACAATCGATTGTTTAAGATTACCACATTTTTGAGCATTAGTTCATATTTTTTTGTTTTTGTCCAAGTGTCCACATGGTCTACACAACTTATACAAAGACCTGACCACAAAGTCACACTCATGATCTTTGAGGTGTAGTGTTAAAGGAAGGTGGCAATGAAAAATGTTTACCCATCAAGCCCATGTCCTCATTATACCACCGTAGGTATGAATCCTTTCACTTATCAAACAAAGGTGTTTCTCGGACACTACACTATGTAGAAGACTTTCGCCCAGTCTGGAGTCTTTCAGGCAGCACTTCCTCATAGGTTATGAGTTGCCTCAGCAAGCCAACACCTTGGAAGTAAGAGCTGCTGGAGAGATTCAACATCAAGGCAGGAAGGTCCCTGATATGCCTGTAGAACGGCAGCAACAAAGGCCGAATAGGCAAAATGTGAAGCTAGCATGACAAACCGCAAACAACTGAGATAAAGTACAATTAACACATTGTTCTTTTTAAGTTAACACATCCCATGAATGCAATTCATTAGCCCTATTAATCATTGGTGTCAACTTGGATCTGCTGTTACAGAAAACTGGCTATTTTTCAAAATCTCACAATTATTGCATCTTTCATAACAGCAGGAATCTTTCCTTATAGGCTGAAATATATTCATTTGCCTTCCTCATACATTATCACTGATCCTAATGTCAGCACACTAGAAAATTAATTTTCTCACTTAAACAAATGTCCTTGAATGAAGAGAGTGTGTGTGTGTGTGGGGGGGGGGGGGGCAATATTCCCAGAGTTTTCCCCTAAAGGCAGAGACATCATTTAGCTCTAGCAGGTTGAGTTCTTCAGATATGCATTTAGCAGAGTGAAATCTCTGTCTTGTTACACCTCTGACAGCTTATTCAGTGAAAAACCGGGGTGATTGCAGGGGAAGCAGAGACAGAGCTGAAGGCCAGCAGGGCAGTGTGAATGAGAGAACCTCTGCAATTGAAGGTCAGTTGTTGTGGGAGGTCACTGTATGAATACTGAATGAGCCACATGGGTCTACAGGTAATGAATCAATGACCATGATGTTGAAAATGAAAAAAAGGATATGCAGAGAAATCTCCAAGTCAACTCAGAGAGAAAAAAAGTTGTTACGGAATGAATTTTAACAGAGTTCCTGAAATTATTTTGTTGTTTTAGCTGTAAAAGTGTCATAAAATCTTCTCTGAGTATGTGCTTGTGTCCCCTTTTCAGGAGTACTACTTCTTTTGACATCTGATAGTTGCTTTGGTGACTGTATGCTGTAAGTGTCATAACCGGGCGTAATAACAGCCGACAACAAAAAACGGAATTAAAATTTTACACATTACTGAATAAGGCACTCAGAATGTACATGTATACAAAATTTACAAGGTTCAATATGAAGTCTGAACTATAACATACCCGAGAGCAACAAGTGTGTGAACGTGAGCCAACTTACTTTTCCTAGCGCTGCTGTGAACACATGCTTTGTATTACATAATGACCAGAATATCACTGAAAAGAGCAGAATCTGCTTTCAGAAATCTTTTTTTTTTTTGTGACAACGAGGAAAGAGTTACAGGCAATTTAAAACACTGAAAAAGTGGTTAAAACCTGTACACAAGGTGCTGGTACTCTTAAGTGCTCAAACAGATTGCATAAACATGACTGAATGACAAAATGTCTTGTCAGAACTTGACTAAGCCTTCTACTGTGAACAATATGACTTTCTTTTCATTATCTGCTGAGCTCCAAACTGTGGGTAAACAATTGCCAGTGCCATCCAGTAATGACACATTTTACAGATGTCATGTATTGCCTTTCCCTTCTGGGAAGGCAATACACTTCCATTATGGCAGGGTGTCAAAAATGTGACCCCTTCTCTCTTTCATCTTTACACCTCTTAATGAACAGTCACACTGCCTGAACCTTTTCCTTGTGATTGACTTTTACCTTTTCTCAGCTACTGTAGAGTATAGTGAGGAAGTAGTGGTTTTTTCAAGTCAAATCTCTGATGAGAGAGTTAACCCTTGGTTGGTTCTGATTTCCCAGCAAATAGTGCCGTGTCTGGGGTTCATGAGTAATTGAACACTATTGATTCAAAGGCATGGAGGTGACAATAATGAGGTCACAATTCAGGTGACAGCAAACACGAGCTGAAAAGACAGGTTACTTTTAAATGATACATATATACACACCCAATAATAACTAATCATTCTTTTCACCTACCATATATTGTCCATGATAGCATCACTACTCACTGTCTTTAGCACTACTTGCTTTTGCTTTCCTTATCTGCCTTGCTGTCAATACAGACAACCCTCTGCTCCACTGGGGGCATGAGGTAGTATTGACATTCAGCTCAAACTCACAGCTCTGAGTGGAGTCCAGGGTGTTGCGCATGAATTATGCATGTCTTGACGCCAGGGTGCTGAGCAACACCAGTGCCATCATAATTGAAACAATTGAAAAGACAATACCAGATGGGTCAATAATTAGACAGCAGGAGGGGGAAACTTAATCCGGACGCTCTCCTGCTTGCCCTGCCAACCTAACTACCATGCACATGGAGGGGACCTTTACTGACATGTCCTGGTCCCCTACAGCACACACCCATGTGCTGCATATTATGCTGAAGCGTGTGTGTATGTCTGTGAACAATAATTTGGACAGAAGATTGCAAATGTTCATAGGAAACACTTCTGAGACGATGGTGCTGCACTTGCCTTAAAAAATTTAAAATCTTGTCATTTGGACTTTTGAAACATCTTAAAAATGCGGAATTAGTAAACTTTGAGGATCAGTAGTAAGTGCCAGAAACAGAAGAATGGCTCAGTTTGCGGCGCTTGTGTATTGGTTGTCAACTTAGATTAACTCTGGAATGTTATTCATTAGTGTTTCTTGGTCTGCAGGAAACAGAGGAAGGTGACTGATCCTTTCCTCCACTGCACTTTCATAAATCCATACCGAAGACTCCCTGCAGATCCATTACATTCACTGGTCTCCTGACCAGAGCAGCCACTCAAGGTGATCACCATAAACTCTTGCCATGGAACCATTTCTCACCTTGCAATGCCTTTAAAACAAGCTGGGAAACAGAGGCAGCATGAACACCAGTACCTCAGGCCAACATACAGTATGTCATAAAAACCTTTAAGCAAACATGTCGTGTTTAACTGTGGTAAGTTTAAAGTCACTGCAAAATGATATATAATGTGTAATTACATAAAAAATACAATTATGTGTTATATTGCTGTAGGGAAACAAGCAATTTCAAATATGTACTATTTACTTAATTCCCTTGATTGTTTTTAAGTGTGATTAAACTGCATCCATAATGTCATTCTGAAGATGCAGTAATATTTCTAGGCAAGTAATCTAATTAATGTATTTAACATGAAAGCATGACATTATACATTTACACTATGCAGTCATACAGTAAAACCTCCCTCATTTTGTCTTATTAGTTACCCTTTAATGTGTTATGTTAAGGAGTGGTAAAAGATCACAGTAGAGAATTGCTTAATTACTCTGACTATCAAACTACATGCAGACATAAAGTTAAATAGATTTATTTTTTATTACACTGTGGTGTGAACAATATAGAGCCATGGAAATAAAAAAGAAATGAACTAAAGGTTAGAAATTCAAACAACCTCAGGCCATAAAATACACACACAGGTATACAAACTTTAATTTCTTGGGAACATATTGATTGAGACAGCGTTTAAACCAAGGTACACACTGATCTGGAAAACCTGCAAAGCACCATAATGTTATCCAAAAGAAGTTTTATTTACCTTTTTATGGAGTCTCATTTCCGTATTTTGCAAAAGCAGTACCTCTGAAAGCGCACATAGGCTCCTGCGTACTGGCCCCATTCCCCATTAGGGTTTATAGAGAGCCATATGCAATTTTATGGGAAGGTTAATGGTTTTTAAGGACCGCAGCGCAGGTCTAAATCCACAGTATTAAACCCAAGAATGGCAACCTGGGATATAGACACAGGTCACATGACTGTATTTTTAGTAGCACATACTTTACTAACTGGCTGCCAATGTCTCTGTCCCCTCTTCAATGGAGGGGGGGGGGGGGAATTCTCAGATGTAAAGTGAGAAAAAGGGAAGATAAAACCTGTCAACGTTTACAATCTTAAAAGCCTAATGAGCGGAAGTAACCATAGCAATTTAGTGAAAAGAACATCAAAGACTAGGGAGCAACTATTTAGGCAGGCTGTATTCATGCATAATTAGCTGTGAAAATGGCACTACAGGAGTCTCTTACTCCCTGTTCTTAATTAGTTTTTATCCTTAGTCTTGGATGAGAGGTAAACAAAGCCATCAGATTAAAACTTCTTTCTTCCAGAGACAACAACACTGTCGACAGTGGAGACATGCTAGTGATACGCGTAGACTGTGCACTACTCTCCCTAGAGATCGAATGGTAGTGCTCTGTATTGGTCTTTGTCACAGTATCAAGAAGCCTGAAGCCTTAAGTCTTGCTTAACATCACAATGCTGTCAATCTTCACCATAATCTGAATACAATTTATAAATATATATTGAATAAAGACAGCAAAAATCCTGCACCTGATGATGCAAGCATAGGCATTCAGGCAGTCATTCTCTTTACAAAAATAAAACTGTGAGATGTTGAAACAACTGAGACTACAGTTTGAGCTCCTCTTCTCAGACACTGCAGCCAAGTATGAATGACTGTGTTTCCCTATTCAGTTGTAGTTGCGCTTAGTGAGTTTTTTTTTTTTTTTTTTGATTTAAAAAATAATGTTTTGGCTGCTACTTATCAAACTATGACTTCACCACCCACATGGGGACAGAAAGGTGATGCTGATGAGATGAGTTAATATTACACATACAGTACATACTGGTAAAATGGCTATAGTGGTACTAAAATAGCTTGCTTTTAAATTTTGTGATCTCTACAGATTTTGGCAGCCGCTTCACTTCAGCAGAGATGGTTCTCAGCGTGAGTGTAAATGTGCCACCAGTGGATGACGAGCCCTTTATAACGACAGCCTTCATTAGGCCAGGCTTACTCATGGACAGATGGGAGCTTTGTATGATGGAAAGGAAGGACTGCATTAGAGCTGCTGCCACATTTCACTTCAAACCTGACCTTCCAGTGGTCCCACTTCATTTGCCACCCACAAACCCCCTCTTGATACATCACTGACATTCAGGGGTTCAGGTATGCCTTGCTGCCCCCCTATCTCAGGAAAACAACCAGCATGCCACACAGGCTGTAGCTGCTCCTGCACCCCATTACTCCAAAGGCCTTTCACCTCCTATTTTCAGCCATTTTTGGGTGAGACCACCGCACTTTCTTTCTGCTAGTGTTTACTCGATCAGTCACAATGCCAACCCCCCCCGCTAGTTTCCTGATGATGAATGACCGTTGGCCGTCTCACTGACAGCTAGGCAGCTGATGCCACATAATTACAGTATCGCCGTTTAGGCAAAATTACCAAATTACTCCAGTCCTCAAGAGGCCTGGAAGACTGACAGGTTAGCCAACAAAGAAAACACAAATATCTGAAAAGAGAAGAAAAGAGAGGACTACTTGGGCCTTTACAGATGAGCACCAAAATTAGGTTTGTTCTGTTCCTTGAGAGTGCACCCATCGCAGCCAATAAAAAGCTAGAGTGTGAGCTGATTAGTCTTGAGAAGCAGAGGCAGTTTTTCTCTCAGAAATAATGCTAAAAAAACAGCTGGCCTCTACTTGATATCCGATCTTCCTTTTCATAGTCAATTTATTCAATCATTAATTCATCTTGAAATTTTGGAGTATACTCACAAACAGCTTAAAATCTCATCCCAAAAGCAAGGTCTGGCCATTATCCATTATTCATCAAAAATATATTATTTTTTAAAAAGAGTTTATTAGAGAAAAACTGCTCACCTTTCCTTAAACCAATACTTTGTTTGATTTGTATTGTGATTTCAATAATACCAAGAATAACCATTAAAAATACTACTTCATATTTAAAACTAATTCCACTTAAGACCATTTTAACTGACTGACAGACTGAGTGACCAGACAAAAGCACTAAAACAATTAAAACTGTCTGAGGCCTGAGGAAGTCTGATGTAAACCCTGTCTAGTAAACAGATGACGTGCCATGATGAAGTGACATTTATGATGTGAGTATTAACAGTGAACAGAAGAGAAGATGTTGACTTAGCTATGTGTCTGTGGTTAGGACTGTGATGGCCACCAGGGTTGAGTTAAGCCCCACTAATTTATCTACTACAAAGCACTTCTTTCACTCTCGTCTTGAATCCAAAATGTAAAAAAAAACACCTTATAACAGTTGCATTGTGTCTATCCATTATGTAGAGATAAAGTACAGTCTGTTCAGCTGTCTGCCATGTTAGCCATTTCATTAGTGAAAAGCGAGGACAACAATGTTAACAATGCACTGCTGTTGGATGAAAGTCTCATGAAATGTGTTGTTTTCATATTTTAGCTTTTAAGTATTACAGTCCTTCTGTGGGGAGGAAGAGAGGAGAAAATTAAATGAACCCCTGTACAAACCTTGTGGGTAAAGTAAAAGAGTCAGGTGGTCATTCTAAAAAACAAAGTGTTTTGATAGTGCCTAAAATAGTGAAGAAAAAAGTATGAAAAATTAACCGTCACAGATCAGATCCCCATCCTGATTTTTCTATAAACCAAGAATTGTAGTCTTTTATTATGTTTATGTTGCTCCTGCTGCAGGACACAACAAAATGCATTAACACAAAAAATTTAATTGTAACATCTCTGTCAGAGCAGCTCCTCTGCAAGACAAAGTCCTTCCTTGCAAACAAGTTCTATCCAAATTAACAAATTATGGGCTGTCCAATAGCCCACTGTCAGCCCTGCTGTATGTGATGGGGCGGAGACTGCTTTGATAAACAAGCTTGGCAGAATGATAATGTTCTGGGGGTAATTTAATCAAAATGAGCTATATGTCACTTACTAATAGTGCGTACTTTGCTGTGATTTATCTGTGTTTGCTGAGTGGAGAGAGACAGAACAGACGGCCTGGTCTCCCAGATTAAATAGGGCAAAGGAAAGATTCCTCATGCGATCACAGAGAAAAATTTATCACAGGCTGATGATTAGTATTATTAGCACAGGTGCAGTTACAGTAAACACCAGAGACTCTCATGTTGTACTGAGAGAGAGTAGTAGATAAAGAAAAAGGTGGGCTGAACTGGGATGAGTCTCCCAAAGGTGTTTTGTCTAACTGTGCTGCTGTTCCACTGGAGTTCACAACCAAAAATACTCTTTCTGAAAATCTGATGTTTAAACAAATATTTCAAGCTGCTATGACAACATTTCTTTTGCAACAACGACTCTGGTTCACTGGCTGTTTGGTGCAAAAGTAGCTGCCAGGTTTATAAAATTAGCACTCATTGAGCTTTTCAACTTATGCCATCAGGCTGGCTGCTACAGGAAATAGAAAAATCAGGAACAAGTATCTGTGAAGATTCTCAATCATCCAGGTCATGGTTATCCCAAATAAGGTTATTCAGTGGCAACTGGACTAGTTTTAGTTCCTTGAAGACGTTTCACCCTCCAATGGACTTCTTGTTGACCCTTTTTTGGGTCAAGAACAAGTAGTAAAAATACCTGCCCTCTACTTGTTCATTAAAGTTATTAAGAAGAGTTATGATGTTATGATGATTCAAGAATGATATACTAAGAAATGCTAGTCTTCTGCTCATTGACACTATGGAAAATTAACCTGATAAATCTGATGTCATAAGGCCTTTTGAGACCCTTTTCTTGAGACACCACTTACTATGAGTGCATTTGCTGACCTTGATAAATAAGCAATTTGTTAAACTAGTAAATTTCATTTTAGCCTAGCTGGATCTGCAAATTTGTTCACAAGCAGATGACTGAAGGAAAACACTGAATACCATATATTACAATGACACGTTGTCACTTAAAATATAGGCCTTACACGTACGTACTGTACATCCTGTTGTGTCTCCAAAGGAGATAAATAAACTGCTTTAAGAGCACAAATCTTAGACATTAACAGGTAAGGTTATAGTGATGGCAAGTATTTATCAATCTATAAATCTAGCTTATCTGACAGTCCACTGGAACTATATTACTGCACTGTTCAATGGCAATAATTCACAATGTCTTGTGCACAAGGTTAAGTGGAGACTTCTGATGTTATTAAAGTGAACACAGTACTGGTTGAAGACAGAGCATGGATTCACTGGTTACAAGAGGCCAGTAGGTTTGTGTGACAGCAGTAAGCAAAAAATAAATAAATGGGTGAGCTGTTTGTTGTTGTAGCAAAGCTTGAGTGCACATTGGAGAAGTGCTTGACCATTGTAGAGACAGAGAGCCAGCTGAGTGTGCTCAGCAACCAGCTTTAGATTAGAGAGAAATCAAAGGTCTGCCAGCATCTTGATGCTGTATGGATAAGGCTGTGTCTCCACACCATCAGAATGGGCAGAGTGCACAAGAACCTTACTGATAAGACAAAGTGAAAAGCAGGTCCATGTGAATCCCTATGAGGATGTTTATTTTAGAAATTACCGTTTTGTCCTCACCATATTGAGTATTACATACTATATAAATACACTTATGTGAAAGTAAGTTTATTTCTTTCTCAAAAGTGTTTGGTTGAAGCTCAGAAAATTCTTCACATAATTAACGAGGATTAAAATGGAAAGAGGCCACTGTTATGACAGCAACATGACAAAACAAAATTCTTGGCCCTCCTTTCTTGTATCCTAATATGATTTATTATTTAAAGCATATACTTAGTTCTCAAGGAATAATGGGTAGGGGGAGAGAAGCAAAACAATAAACAGTACAAGTGTTTTGAACTGTCAATCTAAAGTAGCCCTAGGGAGGAAAACAAAACTGGGTAAAAGATTTCAAATAAAACTGGAGAGCGAAAACACCCAACGTCTATCTGAAGTTCCTCTGGGACATTAACTTTCTCAAGCAGGCCTTTAGTTTGAACTCTGAATAACTTCTAGGTCTACTGTGACAGCAAGGGCTGAAATGTGCAAGTGCAGATTAACCCAGAAGGTCTTTGCTAAACGTTATTAGTGTGGAACTATGGACCAGAATAATAAAGATAAGATTCAGACCATGCTAATGTAGAGTTCGAACACTGGAGATCATCCTTGAATGTGTCACACATTTTAATTACAAAAACAACTTGTCATACACAGCAAATGGTATGTACAATAAACAAAATCATCAAGCATACAAATGCCAATTATTACTGTTCAATGACTAAAAGATTATTTTTAGGAAAAGAAAACAAGTTAGCAATTGCTAATGTTCATAAATTTGTTCTACTTTGGCATCTACCTAACTGAATGAACGAATTATATTTGTGCCAAAATAGTTCAGTGTTAGATCTAAAGGTTCCTGGTTCAACCCCATGTTTAGGAAATCACTCTCCAGACTTTAAGGGGATTTTGCGAGGTAGTGTTTCTGTAATCAGAAAGATCAAGTCCTGTTCAGGCCAATTTCTGTTCAGGCAAATTAATATCAGCATCCGTTGTATGACTCAACTTCACCTCACATGTAATGTTTTTTGTAAGGATGCAGCTCAGTGGTAGAGCATACACTTTGGTGTTCTGTACACAAATTATGTTTTTGACATTTTTGACAAACAATCAATCAGTATAGGATTGGATATGGGTGGATTATTAGTCTACCTATGTAGACACTATCCACATCCTGTGTGCCCACTGTCCCAGTTCATTACATTTTCTCTAATCCCTGGCTTGAAAACATAAAACAGAAACAATGGCACAAAGACGAACGCAATGAAAGATGTTTTTTTTGCACTCACACAGGCACCAAACACATCACATTATACACACCTAACCTTATTCAAACAACTCGTTCATTTCATCTCATCAGAATACACTACCAAAGAACTTAAATACTTTAATAAAAATAGTCCAACAAACGTTTCCAATGGCACTGAACAGCCACAGATAGTTGATACAGACAGTAAAGAGACAAATTCTTGATATTCTTTGATGGAAAACCTATTTACTACCTATGGCTAAGCCTGCTGCAGCAACAGAAGCCATACTGAATGACCACAGACTGTTGAGGAGCTGACATCTTGTATCCCGCAAGAATGGGAAAACATTCCACTTGCAAAACTCTAACAGTACCCTCAGTTCTCAAACTATTAAAAAGACACTGTTTAAGGCATTAAACTTTAAATTTGCTTTAAATTAACAAAATACACTTAAGTTGGTCAAGGATAACACTTAAAATCTTTTCTTTGTACTTTAGTCAAATAAATTAAGCAACCAAATAGCTAGTTTTATTTGCATTTTAGAAAATGTCACGACTTTTCTGGTTTGTTGGGTAAACCTCCATATACATTTATAAACTTATCTGTATTTAGCATAGTGCATACTCAAAAATAGAGACCAATCAGACAACATTCATGGAAAATGTTACAACACGTCCAATAGTATAGTTAAAAATTTGTGACTTCCCTTGTTACACTTTACATCACGTTTTTACTTCATCATTAATCTATGAACAGATGAGTAACGTGTCTAACATGGGGGCAAATAGACAATTTCAGACAGATTTTTGAGTCTTTCTGCTATGGTAGGTGGGTAAATACTGTCATTGATTAATAATCCAAGGCCAACCCCATAATAATCAGTCCCACATGTGCTTGGCCCTCTTAAAAGAAAGGCTCATTTGCCACTGGGATTCACAGCCTAAACTGCTTAGTGGGATGTAATGGAGAGCAATTTTCTTGTCTTGAGTATAAAAAAGGGGCTGAGTTAGGCTAGGTTATCCCAGTCATTTTCCATTGCCTCAGCAGATCAAATCTCTAAACAAGGAAAACTCTGATTTCAGATCAACTTCGTTACTCCTTGTGGGCAGTAAGTAGTTTTCAGGGCATAAGGAAGTGTTTTATTGCCTAGAATATTAGACTTAAATTGCAATTTCTCCATTCTCACAAAAATAACTAAATTGACCGGCATAATCCTTTGTTGAATGAAGTACAATACACCGTGGGTGTTATCTTCAAATAATACTTAAGACTCCAAAAATGCAGAGAGAAATGGCTGAAGTCATAGTATGATGGATGGCTTATTTCCACGCATTGTTGGCAATGTCATAAGAATGCTGCTGCAGATGAATGCTGGAAATACAGTATGAAGCCAAATCTAAATCCCTAAAATTTAATTAAAAGCAAAGTGATTTACAGTTTGTTCTGCACTATTCTGGGTTTAAACTTCCTTATTTCCCATTATATGATTCCAGAGTGGGAGGTCCCAAAAGAAGAGTGGTATTCTCTGAGAGATTTATGTGTTTATAGAAATTGTGAAAAGCAGCCTAATGTTCAGGCAAAACTGGAAAAGAATACCCATGTTGGAAATATCGGGCTTTGCCAAGATGCAAACGGTAAATGGTCCATCTGTCAGTGTTCTTCTCACTCTTGGGAGTGTAGACGAGCCACCATCTGCAGATATGCGTCAGCACAAGCAATTCTGCATGCAATAAGAATCTGAGTCTACATATGCACATACTGTAGATGTCTGCAGATACAAAGGCATTACATTTTACAGACACATGTAAGAATAATGTAAAAATATATTTAGAAAATACAGTTACCCATGTTTTATAGCACACTATACTCACACACGTCTGATTTGTCTCACAGTGTTGCTTAACAGTTTATGTCTATTAAGTCTTTGCATCTGATGGCTCACAGCCTAAAGAAATAAATCTGCGAAAGCACAGACAGGTTCTTATTTATCCAAGCACCCGCTATAACCATAATAATATTTCAGTTGTCTAACTCTTTTGACAGACAAGACAATGGGATATGAAAACTCCACAAACAAATCTCAAAGTAGCTCATCATCGACACTGTGAGTTTTTCAAAGCATATTCACTTCCTATTTATGAGTAGAAGAGCTGCTATTTAGCTTTTTTAATTACTTATTATAAATATAACATGTAATTTTAAATAGTTTCACCACCTACTGCTGTCAATTACCATGATGATCCATTCACTCTGAATGACATGGGGCTGTTTGCTGAAGTTTATAATTTGATTATACAAATATCAAAATTAATATTATGTCAATTTTAATCATTTTATGCATTTAGCATTATCTAGCAGAGGGACATTAGCATACCATTTACTTTCAATTAATCTAATAAACACTGGCATTTCACTGCAAGCTTTTAACCCTGCTTGCTACGCCTACATGTAACATCCTAGAACTTAGGGAAATTCAAAACTGTGAAAATTGTGTGTTGTCTTGTTTGTTTACGTTGTTCAATCGTGAGGGGGTGGACAGACTATTATTTGAGATTTCATAAGCCAAATAGATTGTTGTTTGCAGTCACGGCAGCTTTATAATGTGTGTGTAGGTGGAACAAATAAGTCAGAGACGGAAATTAATGGAAAAAGAAAAAAATCAAAACAGTAGATAGACTTTGGGAATGAGTGAGATCTCTTGTCAGAGCCGAATGCTCGCAAAGAAAAGTCAAGGAGCTGTCAGTTTCCAAGCACAGATGAGAGTGACAATGCTGATGATGACAGTGATCAGAGTGGGAAGATAAGAAGATGATACTGGCTGGGAGTAAAGATAGCTCCAATATGAAATAACATCACGTTCGAAAAAGAACTGACTGTTCCCAGTAAAGAACTACACAATCTATAACAAGTTATCGGCACAAAGAAGGTGTTTTGCCCAGAGATAATTACAATAACAGTACCCAGTGGCGACGTGATTGCTCCCAGGTGACATTTTAGGTTATTAAATTGTCATGGTGCACCCTGTTTTGGCTGTGCAGACACTTGAACTGGCTGCCCACAAGACTGACTCACAGTTTATCTGCTCCATTTGTTTGACATCTTTACGACATACCATATTAACACAACCTAATTTCATCTGGGCCTCAATGTCTTCTCTTGGCTGTCTCATGAAAATCCTTCAGGGTTAGGTTAGGACTGTTGGGACGTTTGTCTCGACCGAATTACACCAAGTGACATTTCTCCCATCCTATCATGTTTTCCATTTCAAGTTCACAAGGAAAGAATATTGTGACAAACTTTAGAAGTGACACATACATTAGCTTGGAAATTTATATTATAAAAATTGTTCAATTCTGAGAGGAGGTGACACACATACTGGACACATACAACAAAAACCTCCTGTTATTTCATTACAAAACATTACGTCCATGATAGAGACAAAAGAAAGCAAAACAAAGAAAATGGTAATGTCTCTGTTCCAATCATTTATGGTTTAACATGAACAGTTATATGATCCGTTAATAGAACAAATAAGGGATAAAAAAAATCAATCAAATTAAGCAACTAATAGCTCCCTTAATGTCTTTGTTTGTGTGCAGATGACACTCCCATCCAGCCATACAACAAGCACCAATCACAATAATTGTCCTCCGCAACAACTCCCCAATTATTACAAATGAGTTTTTCAAAACTAATAGATTATGATTAAAGTGTTTTTATTCTGGTTATTAAAAGCACACCACTTGTTTCTGAATTGGACATTAATGACTACAATTGGGTATGTGCATACTTCATAGGAACTATGGCCCCAACTGTAAATATGTGAATTAATGGATCGCAAAATGCTTTGCAAACATCTAAGCAAAAACAAAGTTGATTTTCTTTTTCCATTACCACTGATTTTCTGCCTCAGCGCAGTGCCACTGCTGTCTACCAGCTGGTTTGGGAGCTTTAGGTTTGAATAAATTTATAAAACAATATTGATTAATGCTGGATTGTACCATGTTTCACAGTTCTGTGTTTGCCACTAAATCTTAATGTTCACTAACTGTCAGGTGATGTAGCCCTCAATGGCAACAGTTCTGATTAGAAAATTTCCCTGCAAGGCACTGATGCGCTTGTTACAGAGCAAACAAAAAAAAGATTACATTAATTACTGATACTCACATCTTGCAGGGAGATCATAGCCGCAGGTGATCTTGGCATTGCCGGTTTCACAGCCATTTAGTGAGTGACACTCATCATAGAGGCAGGACCCTGCCGCTTTGTGTATGCAGCCATCAACTGAAACAAACAGAGGTACAAAGAGAGGTAAGGCCTACCTGAGGAGAAACAGACAAAATTAGATACACAAACATATCTCAAACCGGCCGGTCTAATTAGTAGTTTGTGTGATTTATTGTTTGACAAAACAAACAACCGTTTACAGGAACAGGACCACGAAGAAACAGAAATTACGTTTGATTCTGATTACTGAAATCCACATTCTCAAATTATCTTCATAGGTCGGTATCTCCTGTCTGTAGGGAGACTGGGTCTGCCATAGTGTTCTGCGCCTGTTGCTGGTCAATATTGACGAGCTTAGGAATGAAATTAGCTGGTCTGGGATCTAATAACGCCTCCACACACAGTGAAAATGAGACTGTTCTTCCTGTAATCCCTCTCCACTGTCAACAGCGATATACAGTCAGATCATTAACTGTATTTTCTGCCCTGTGGTGGGAATCTTATATCTGTCCTGTTCTCTGTGGTGAGCTTGTTATGATGTGGATCTGCGTTCTGATTCTGTCGTGCTCCCTGTTGATGTGTGTGTCCTGGTTCTACCCTAGGCCCCCGCCCCCCTAAGGTTTTAATTTTACCAGGTTAAGGCCGCGATACACTTGATTGATGGCACGTCTTACACAAGAAGGCAGAGAGATAGAAATCCACATTATCCGTCTCTGAAAGCCTGACATCCCTCCAAGAGCATGTTATCAATCACACTGAAACATCATAAAATCCTTCTCAAGTTGTCCTGTAGAAATCCTCACAAGGCATTAGAAGATAACAGAGCAGGGAGAAGGAACAGTAACAGTTGGACAAAGCAACGCATCTCTTCTTTGGTTCCTCTACATAAACACTTGTCTAATAGTGAGAACAAGATTCAGACTAGCTTTATCCATCAAAGCTAAAACAGCTGAGATAGAATAATAAAGGTTTTCTTTTTCTGAAAAGATAAAGAAAAAGAGAACTGAGGAACGCATACGTTTAAAATCTGAATTTTCATTTCTTAATTTCTGATAAAAGACCAAATGTGACTAATCACTATCTTCATCTGTAAAGTAATAATTATTCACATACAGAGCCAGGGAAAAACTGTCAATATAGGTTGGGGATTAGTTATACGCTGTCTTCAAAAATGTCCTTTGCATCACATCATCAACACAGACAAAAGGTCTTTTGATGAGGGATCGTCCTTTTCTGAGCTCCTTTCAATTTCTCAGGGATGAATCAACGACAACAGCTGGGCGGAAGATTTTCTAGCTCTATCAATCATCTTTAATGGACTGAGGGACAGGCAGCTGACAGAGACGAATCTTGATGGCTTTTCGAAAAAGTAACATGAGTCCGACAGTGATGGGGATATGAGGAGGGATCGCTCTGGTGACAGTGAAAGCTACTTAACAACACAGAGCTGATGTAGTGCTGGTTAGAGGCTTGGATTTTTTTTATAATATCCACGGTGCAAACAAGATTGCCTTATGATTACCAGCTACACTTTTTGCATCATAATTGCTTCTTAACATCTTGCATGAATCGCTAAACGCACAGGCTGAAAAGGAAGCTCAGTATGTTCCCTATTTATGTGCATATAATGCTTCTCATCCATAAAACAAAACCTTAAGTCACTGTGTTTATTACAGTACATGTCTGGATATCTGATGCTGCATCTGTGCATCTGTTTTTATCCATAATCTTTGCATAATACAGTATATGCACAATATACATATTTGGTTTAACATAATCTGTGCATTAAAAACATTTGGAGTTTAGGTTTTCGTGCTCACCTAAATGCAGTTTTCTTTTCCCACTGTAATATTGAAAGTAAAAGTCTAAAAGCAAAACGAGTAGGTGTTATGGTATAGGCAGACAATTTTTTTGTGTTTGTTTTTTTAGAAGTTCTAATTTAGAGCAGATATAGAAAAATACCAGAAAAAAAGGAAGAAATAACGTTTCCACAAAGGACGGCCTTTTTAAGTGCAAATTGTGCAAAGAAATTTTATGGGCTGATCTAGCTGACTCATTCACTCTTGATTCAGACTTTCAAAAAAGCAACTGTAACACTCACTAATGAGAAAACGATAGCCCACGTTCTACACTACTGTATATTGATCAAGGAGAAAAATATATTTTAAAATATATATTTTTGCAAACTGATTAATACAACTGATATTTCGGTTTGCATTTACGTATTCTAAATATAAACTATAGCCATTTGACTGCTCTGTTACAGCTTGAAATCTGGCAGGAGAGACACTTCAAGAGAAGGAAATAATCTCAATGCTTTACGAGAACAGGTGTAAAGTGAACTATGGCCTTTTGTGGTCATATATAGTCAGTGTATGTAGCCAGCATAGGGAAAAAAATGTTCCTCCAGTTTTCAGTCTTTCTGCAGGAGTTCATCCTCCCTAGACATTTTCTCTCATCACTACAAGGCACGGCTGATCTCTTACCTATGAGCACCTTGGGAACCCAGAAAGCAAAAGCATAAAGTCTGTGTTTCATCTCAGCAGCTGAAGAATGAGATTGTAGATAATAGTTTCAGCTTCCATTTCACTGCTCCTCCTGCTTGCTGATTGCATAAGCTACTGTGAGAGAGAAACTCCGATACTACTGAGTGTGTTACCGTGCTTCTAGCACCAGAGAGTCCCTACAAGCCTGGAAATCTGTTCACAATGCCCGTAAGATGATGCTGAACTGATCTGGCTGATTGCCCAAATCTTCGGTGCTGCCACTACATAGATTTAATTTACCTGCTTTACTTAGACTGCTTCACAAAATGGGTGGTGTACAACAAATGCATCATCGGTAATTAGTGTCTTTTTCTGTGTGTTTGAGAAAGAAATATAGAGTGGGGGTAGGGACGCACACAGGCAGAGAGTACTTTGTAATTTCAAATTCAGTTGCAGAGTGAATTGTGAGGCTGTCAAAACTTGACTATAAATGTATTTTTCTGTGTTGGTAATTTAGGCAACTAAAAGCAGATCTGAGTTCCTGTAAGTGGAGATATGACCCACATGCAATTTGTCCATCAATTTATTTTCTCATTTAAGTGGGATTTCAGCATTGTTCCCAGCAGATTTCTACATTATGGATGCCTGCAACATTACAAAGGCAGCTTCAGATTCTCATTAACTAAGAATGGCATTTACATTCTTTTCAGAAAAGAGGACAAGTCAGCTCACTCTCCTGTTGTTCACAATGAAACATCACAGTTTAAAGGGTCATAAACAGTATTTTGCAAATTTTGTTTTATTTAATTATAATTATCTGTAAATGTAATTTGATGATGGCGTGAAAATGCTCAAACTGAAATTCTGCAGCTACACAGTCAAGTCTTGTAGTAAATACATTTCCTGTGTCGTCATGAACTGCCCCATATGTTTAAGTAGTTTCAAAAGGACTTCTGAATGCTGTTATGGCTGTGCCACTACTGCATTATACCTAGACAAACTAATCATATTTAATGTACCTGCATTAACACAGTAATGAAAGGTGATTAGAGGAATCTCTCTCTCATCTTCCTCTTTTCAGCCTGAGTCATATGTTAAGCAGAACCTCTAAGATGAACATGTGTTCAGCTTAGCTGTGTGATGCACAATCAGTGGTGCCTGGTGCAATATTTCAGCTCCTGTGTTAAGACTTCTTTCTGGATGACATTTCATTTAACAGGCTTAATATTCAGGGAGCAGCATCTGCTTCTGTCCACCCCACTACTGGGCTTCCTCAACACAGTTGAAAAATATAACACTTAATACCTCATCTATCTCTCCTTGCAGCCTGCCACTGCTTAAGGCTGGGCCTATGTGGGACAAAACATTTATTCATCTTCTCTGAGTGCCTTGCTCAGAGAACGCTTCCCCAAGCATCCACTCCAGCAAGTCTGCACAGCTAATGAAGATAACTGTGAGTGGTGGCTGGACGGCATCCCTCTGAACTCATAATGGGAACAAGGAGAGAGCAAGAGACAGAGGGGGAGACATATTGAGAGAGACAAAGGAGACGTGTGTGTGTGTGTGTGTGTGTGTGTGTGTGTGTGTGTGTGTGTGTGTGTGTGTGTGTGTGTGCGTGTGCATGTGTGTGCGTGCGTGCGTGCGTCAGTCTAAAGCAGTTTGAATTAGTTACTCAGCTGTAACCTTGGCTCCTGCCATTGTTGAAGACACCTCTGCCTCGTCCTCTCAAGGCTCCGTTCCCACATGCATTAAGAGACTCAGCAAAGCTCTGCTTACTCTCCCCGGGCTTCTCCCAGGCAGCCCGAAAACCAAGGGCTTTCAATCGGTCCCTCAGACACGATGAATACCTGCTCTGCTCTCATTACAATACCCTGCTTTTCAGAAATAGTGTCAGCTGCAATTTTCTCTCCTAATTATTTTCCGCTCCTCTGAGGGTTAGGTTCAGGACTGGAGCCAGAGGAGGCAGCATGGGGTGGGCAGGAGGGAGGGTGAGCTGAATTCTACCTGACAGCACATGGAGTCTGAATATCAGTCTATAATCTAACAGAGGGGAATGGACAGGCATTTATATCAAGGTAGGGCTAAAGTTACTATGCATGTTACCCGCTGATCCACTGAGATCTCAAAAGCAACACTTCTTGCGGGCAGGTAGGCCAATGAAACCAAAACTTTTATCAATACTCACTCACACTGAGAGTTGCAGTTTCAACAAAAAACTAAACATATCCCTGAAACTATTAAGCCATATATCGCCTTGCCTATTTTTTTGTAGTATCCATGGCAACAACATATTTCCTCTCTCCTCACAGCAATTTTAGAGCTGTACGCTGATCAAAGCCCCCTCCACAATTCCACCTCTGTGATTTACGACACCATTTTCTACTCAACTAATTTCACTGAAGGAGATAATGACATGGATTAGTTGCTAATCAAGTGCCAATCAGAGATCGGGCTGAAGTAAATGTCAGGTGGAATATGTTCAAGCCATTGTGGTTACTCCCTTGTGATACTGGATTATGTGTCCTAATCACAGCAATTTTGGATGCAACAGGAGCCAGTGCTAGCTGTAACCAAGTTCCCAGGAAAGGGATAATAATCTCCATTTTACCTATAATACTCAGGTAAACAGGGGATTTAGACTAATAGAATGCCAGGCAGACAGGCACAGATGTTACTCTCGAAAGTGACATAAAATGCCTCAGGATTACATGACTCACAATTCCCCTGACACTTCTATGTACAGTAAGTAGGAACCAGAATAGATGACACAACAATCATAGGTTCCACTACGACACAGTGGAAACCCTGTTATTAATGTTATACTTCAGCCCAAGTTGACAAATATCCCAACAAATGTTTTCTCTGACATGGCATAAAGAAATCTTGACTATTATATATATATATACACCGTAATATAACATTAAAACATAATATGGGCCATAAGCACTCAGTTCATGGTAAACTGATTTGGATGGGAAAATGAATTATATTGACAAGTAATAAGAATAATGCACAGTGCAACTCAAAATGATGATTGGATTTAAGGTGCAGGGTCTGGAGTTAAGTGGTCTGCACTTAGATATGTACTTTTCTACCTTACTGGTACTCAAAGCACTTTGCACTGCTTCTCATTCACCCATTGACACAGACAGTCACACAGCGATAGTAGAGCTGACCTAACTCACCAGGGGAAACTTGTCTTGCACAAGGACACAACAGGAGGAGCCAGGAATCAAACCCCAACCCCATGATTGGTGGACAACTGCCCTACCTCCTTGTCTACCTTCTACCTCATAATAATGTAGAAACACTCTTCACACTGTTGTTCCCAGAGCCGTAAAAGAATGGCAGGTTATGTTACCACACCTCACGTGACACAGCCTGACAGCTGCGGACAACTCGGTGCCAAACCCCAGCCGTGTTGAACTCCCTGTGACAACAGTGATGGCCCCAGCCTTCACATTTAAAGATGTTGTTTTAACTGCTCTGTCTTGTTGCAGGATTCCCTGTCTGAGGTAGCGGAGCCTCTCTGTCTTTCAGACAACCTGAAGTCGACTGTCTGCATTCTTTACATAACAGTGGTACTGTTATTCTTGTTCTTAAAAGCAACTCCAGGCAGGTTTGCAACATGATCTGGATGGTCCAAGGATGATTTTGTACAGCAGCTACTAAATAAATGTTTGTCTACTGTAACAAATAATCTTGACCCTTTTTGAACACTAAATACAACCCTAAAGCGAGCCCAGACATTTATTATCTACACACATAATTATGAGTTTCACTTCAAACTCTGCACACATTTTAGTGACAAATTGCATTGTGTTGATAAGACATGGAGTCTCAACAAAGGCTTATCCAAATTAGGTGTGACAAGCTTCCCAGTGTGGTTTCCTGCACTCTTTTGTAGTTTGCATGACATATAATTCATATTTCCTTACAGCGAGGGCAGGCTTCACAGACCAAACTGGACATGCAAGCATGGTGTTCTCTACCTTAAACTAAGCTGTACTGATGTTATACAAGTGACCAGCAAAACAGTGCCAGCATATCATCAACAGAGATGCAATATCACAGACTGTGATCACAGCTGCCTGATGGAAATACATAATTTGTGTCTTCTACTACTCATTCCATGTCCCAAAACCTTCTTTCATTGATGTTTCACTGAGGTGCCCTAATAATCACAGATAAGTATGAAACACTTCTCTTACAGCTTTCTTTCCATCCTTCAATATCACACTCATTTTTCACCTTTGACTCTTTATCCAGTCTCTTATTACAAACAAGCACTCTGTCAATGTGGCTATTATCGCCTCGTCTCCTAGGTTAGATTACCTTTGGCACATCAGCTTTACTATTACTGCCACAGGAAAGAGAGGGAGTGAAGGAGTAGTGTCAGTATGGTATGAGAGATTCTCAGGTCTTTGTCCTCCAGCAAAATCAATCTCAAGTGCAGTGTGTGTGCATGTACATGTGCATTGGTGTGTTTCTTGCTTACAAAGTAACCTTAGTAAATTAAAGTGGCAATAAATGTAACGTCACATGTCAGGAGAATAAAAACTGTTACTTCCCAGCAATGTGTTTCATGTCATAATATGCAATAAGTTAAATTGTTTAAACATTAAACACTTTTGCATTGGTTCCTTAGGCTAATGGGAGAAATCCACACATTTCAACTTGAAATCATTATTAACAAGAACAACATGGCATGCAGTTAATTCTTACTTTTAAGAAATTCAGACATCAAAGTAGTTTCATAGTGGGGGTTAACCATAGCCACACATCTCTGGTACAAAGGTAATCAGCACGTAGTCAGCACCCACACCACCAGAAAGCATCTCCTATCTTTGAGCTTGTCATTTATCTCAGTGTGTAAGGAGCAATTCAGCTGCCAGAGAAGACAAAATAAAATATGCTTCTTCCTAATTAAAGTATAATGCTACTGCTGACCACTAAGGGTTCTCCTTGGACTAGATCAAGAGTCAGAACCAAATGTGAATTATTGATAAGGTACATCATGTTTTTACTTAATATTAATAGGGGCTTACTTCTTACATCATTACTGCTTCATGGAGTCTTCCATGCCTTTAGTGTGTTTTCTAGCATTAATAGGAATCTGTTTTTGTCAGACACATAAAATGTCCCTTAAAACAAATGGCTGGCTATCCTCAGATGAGGGACTATTTGGAATCAATAGAACACACACACATTTTCATCCAGACATAATTAAATGTCGCCTCCTGAAGAAATTGCCTTCTTTGATAAGTTAGGTTAATAAGGGACACACTAATGCTGAGAAAACAACCCTCAGAGCAGATCCTGGCCAATTTCATCATAAATTACCTCCCTGCACAAAGTTCATCTTTGAGGCACCCAAGAGAGCCTGCTGCAGGATGGTAAAGGATGGCTTTTCTAAGAACAACCTGGCTAGAGGTAAGAGTTGGAACAGAAGCATTTTGTGCAATACATACACTGCTTTAAGAAGCCACAACAGTAGACAGGGTTAGACAAATGCATGTAATTATTGAGCAATCTGAATAGCAAGCTTTAAGGCTGGTGAAGAGGGAAAGCAAGCATGGCTGCCGCTTCAGCCTCTTGGATCTTCAGGCCAAACTCTCTGGCAACTCTGTAATTGCGGAAATGAAGAAAGATGGAGCCATTCAACAAAAGGCCACTGCTTTGGATTAAAATGCATGAACAGCTGTTGCTATTATGCATGGTTCTATGGGCTTGCTGGTGCAAGGCACTTCCTCAACAAAGCCTACAGCCTTGTACAATACATTAACATTTGCATAGCAGCAAAGGAAGCATGTCAAAACCAGAGAGAGCTAAGGAATTAAAAGGTTAACATAGTTTTGTATTTCTTGATCATTAACCTTATTTACATGAGAAAATATAAATAAGGTTGTTGTAAAAGCCATTTTGTGTTTTGACCTTTAATTTGTTTTTTTTCCCCATCATGGACACTAGGTGCCAGGTAATGCAATTACCTCCACTCAATAAAGGTAGAAACCAGCAGGCAGAAGCACAAAGAAGGAGGAGAAGGAAGAAGCAACACAAAGCTTCACTTCGTTCTGCTTCACCACGCCAGTTGTATCATTTGTAAGTTGTTGGATTTATGTAAAGTATATGGACTATTGTTAAGGATTAATAAATAAATATTTAAATATTTCACCTAAAGCAGAAGAGCAATGTTTGGACAGAGTTATTTAAAATCAAGCATGTCAAATACCTATTTGTCATCTAGCAGCCCATCAGTGGCTTTAAGCTTAAGCTTAGCCGCTATATACAGTATTACAGACATACTGTAGTGTGCAGTGATGCTACAGGACTGGGAACATTTTGCTTTATATAAGGAATCAGGATTTCAGAAAAATTTGAAAATTAAATCTCTACAGCTCGAGCAATAAACATGTGAGCAACAGTAAAAAACACATAGGATTTGCATTTGCTCTGTTGGCAATTAAACCAACCATAGAGTAGCCTAATACCTAACCATATACTGTACTCCAGTTGTCTGTTCTGTGTAGTTACTCTGTTATCATAAGTCTGTGTGTGACATATAATGTCTACCAATGTTTTAGGTGCATCTAGTTACAGTGCAGGCTGGTACAGCTTTCTCATGCCACATGTTTTCAGTACTGATATGTTTTTCATATTACTGAAACAATCAGATTGACATCACAGGGATTGTGGTAATATTCATTATGTACTTGCTGAAACGTGGCTGTGCTAGTAACCAATGGACAGTATGGCTAGTGTTAACTACTGCTACTCTTTTTCTTCCATTATTTCTCGGTGCTCCACTTGAGCCCAGCTTTTCTGTACACTTGGTCAATTGGCTGCCTTTACTGAATTCCTGAATATATCTACATCTCAAGAGTTATTTGTAACAAGACACAGCACTGTCCGGTCGATATCTCTGTCTATGATAAGAACTAATGCTACACCTATCTTAACTGGAGTGGTACAATTTGGTAAAGTTAAACAACTCAGTGTTAACGATAGAGTTTAAGGATATAAGACATAAGAAAATAAACACTTCTAAGGAGCAAACAAGAAATCACTTACTGACTAACTAAAAATAAAAAAGACTAAATAAGATGTACTGTACAATACGTATACCAATGACAATTTAGCAGTACAATAAATAAGATACGAATAAAGCAGTGGACTAGGGTGTTCCTTTTTATTTAGAAACATTTTTTGCTTTAGATACATCTTATATGCACAGCCAGCGGAAAAAGAGCACTTGAAGCCTTTCCATTTGAAGACGAGCAGGAGTTAAATTAATGTGGTTCTTTCATAATAAACATAACTCTAAAGGAAGAAGAGAGTTAAGATTAAGCCTCAAAATCAATACAATTATAGGTAAGTGTTTTTCTTTTCTCCCACAGACCAGAGTTCTCCAGATAATTAACTATTTTCCATTATAGTGAAATTGTAAACAAGATGATTAAAAGGAGTGAAAATTGAATAAAATCTTTGAAAAATAACTAGTGGGTACAAATAATTATCTTTTATGATTCTCAAGTAAAGATATTTTAGGAGTGAGTGAATTTTATAATCAGGAGAATTATTTGTTAACTTTAGATGTATGAAAAGCTAAAATGACTTTAAAGTTTAAATTCAAAATGTATTAAATTCTCAAGTGTTATTTACCAATTATACTGATTGCTTTTGCCTCAAAAACAAAAAACATAATTATGGAGATTCCCTTAACTGTAGCCTATAATTCAGCATAATCAAAACACTTGTCAGAAAAAAGCCCCAGTGTGCCTTGTTGCTATAAAATCATTACCCTTATGTAACTCAAAGTAAGCAAACAAAGAAACAGGCCACTGGGGCCACAGCTTATGATAGCCAGGGTGGAATCCTCTCCAGTGATTTATCTGACAAGACCCTGACAACTTTCTTGCAGAATCCCAAAGTGTGCCATCTATTAATTGAGCCTGTGTCAGCGCAGGAGAGATTAAGCGTCCACAGCTGCCCACTGAAACCTCTTCCCCAGGCCCAGCTGTGAGACACAAATCAAAGGCCCCGGCACTGAGACCAGCCGGCACGGCACAGAGCTCACCTCCATACAAACACAAAGCTCAGCACTAATGTCCAGACGTGATTAACTGTTTGTTAAATATCTCCAGTAAAATGTCTGATTACGACTGCTAACCAATTCTGATCAATCATGACACTTAACGGGTGAATCAGATCAATTCTAATGAGGTGGGTGATGATAAGAGAATATTTGCTTTGCTTTGAAGAACAACCACAACTGCAAAGAACAGCTCTGTTCCTCTACGGGGAAAACAATATATTAGTGCCTGACACATTATTCAAAGACTTGACTTATAAACATGCCAATGATTTGCTTCTTGATTCACTGTCCTTTATAGATGATCTTGCTGTGCTTTTCTCCCCAGGCTCCATTGCAGTAAAGAGACTCTAGTAGATCTCTGAGCTTGCTCTCAGCTCCCCACATCCTCAGTTAAAGGCCTGTCGTCGTCCCACTGCCTCTACTTGTAAAAGCTCTGTGTGGTCTCAGTGCTTAACTAGTGGCCATGGCCTGGCTCCACCATGTGAGGCTCCTTGCTGCAGAGCCAAGGATTAACAGAAATGGGGCTTTTATAATTATACCATCATGATTCCAGGCCTTTCCTGCTGGTCCTTTTAATTAAGTAGATAATTTTTCTCTAGGGAGGACCAGCTTCACATACTTACCGGCTACAGTGGCTTTGGAAAGTATTTAGACCCCTTCACTTTTTGCACACTTTGTGTCACCAATTAATGTTTGTTTCAATGACATGCAGTGCTGGCACACTGAAATGTGAGGTTTTTTATTAGTTCATAACAAAGCAATGGTTTTGATTAAGAAGATCTTTGAAACAGTTATAAGAAAAGTCTGGTTTTGAAATACAGTGACAATAACGATGTCCAGACCCCTCATGCTACACACTTTTTGTTGGAGATTAAATTTTAATTGGATGAAGTTGCAATAATCTGCCTATCAACCTGCACTCAATAATGCATAATAAAGTAAAATATATGTATATATATTATTTTCAAAATTTGTAGTTATGGATTAAAATCCTTCATTTAAGTATTCAGACCTTTTTCTGTGGCACTCCAGATTTTTGTCCGGTGCGTCCCGTTTGCTTTAACTTTCCTTGACATGTTTATAGAGCTTGACTGGAGTCCTCCTGTGGCAAACTGAATTGATTGGACATAGTTTAGAATGTATGTAAGGTCCCACAAATAACACGACATGTCAGGACAAAAAGCAAGTCATTAAGAAATTCTCTGTAGACCACTGGCACAGATCAGAAAAAGGGTGTAAAACCATTTCGGAAAGCACTGAGAGCTCCTACAAGCACTGCGGCCTCAATAATTGTGAAATGGAAGAAGTTTTGAACAACTAAACCCCCCAAAGTTTACACTTCAGAAGTCCCCTGCAGAGATGGAAGAAACCTGACAGAAGGATAACCATCTGAGAATGGGGCAATAGTTCACCTCTCAGCATGACAATGTCCAGAAGCATACAGCCCAGACAAAGCTAGAGTGGCTTCAGGACAAGTCTCTAACTGTCCTTGAGTGTCTCAGCCAAAGCGCAGACTTAAATCCCACAGAACATCTGTGGAGAACCCTGTAGATGACAGTTCACTGATGTTTCCCATTCAATGGGATGGAGACACACAATGTGTCAGGAAGAATGAGATAAAATGCCCAAATCCAGCTGTTGTCAA
Organism: Ctenopoma kingsleyae; assembly: GCA_032353495.1. Taxonomy (NCBI): domain Eukaryota; kingdom Metazoa; phylum Chordata; class Actinopteri; order Anabantiformes; family Anabantidae; genus Ctenopoma; species Ctenopoma kingsleyae. The sequence continues at coordinate 7,148,708 of JAUBNQ010000007.1, read as the reverse complement.
GCTTGTAGAAACGTACAAGAAGCCTCATGGCTGTAACTGCTCACAAAACAGCTTCTAGTAAGTAAGAATTATGGTTTTGAATACTAATTAAAGATTTTGACTTTTAATGAAAGTATGAGAACGCTGCGTATGACTGAAAAAAATATGAATTCGTAAGAGTAGTTTAATGAGTGCACTGAAGCATTTTCTTTGTCTCTCCCCACCTCAGTGATGACTGCAACAGCTGCCCTATCAGAAGTACGGAGGTGAATCTTGGAGGGTAATAGGATCTGCTGTCACTAATGCTTTGTGAGCGACAGTGACAAGTCTAATAATAAGGGAAATGCCTGGTCGCTCTTCCATTCAGCCATTTCACTGAAGGGACCTATCTCTTCTATCCAGTGGACACCCAGCTTGCTCTAGAGAGGTTTTATTATTCAAATGAAACACTATAATGGCCTCTTGACAACATCCAGATAACTGCTTGTTCACAGCTTGGCTTAGTGCCCGTTAATTTTAAACTCCAAAATATTTTTATGATATATATTAGAAAAAAACATTAATAGCAGTGGATATGGTAATTTGGAGACAAATTATATTTTCCCAGCGAAACATTTTGGAAGAAAATAAGCATGATAACTCAACATATTTTTTCATTTTCTGTTTTTCTTGAGCACAGATACGCAAATTCATAATATTATGTGTCAAGACTTTATGGTTTTGAGATAACAGAAGAGTTACTGCCGCATTTACACACAACACACTTGACTGAAAAAAATACCATGGCACTCATTTTCTGTATCACAAACTGGCAGAGCAGGATATCAGTTACTGAGGCTATGATAGAAGTCACTGACCTTCCAGAGATGATATGTGGACTTACAATACTGTGCACTGTCACCTCAGAATATTCGTTATCAATTCTGACTTTAAATCTCTCAAGTCAGCATATATGCCGTATAAGCAGTGGAACAGCAGTGATGAATGTTAAAAGAATAACAGGCTACATTCGTTGCTTTGGGGCTGATCATTTCCTTACAGCCTCTTAAGCAGGTTATGATTTGTTTTTTACGTCCCATACTAATGTAGGATAAGCTGAATTCATTTATGGCATAATTGCTGATGTCATTAAAGAAGTGATTAAAAGATTTTATTAAAATCTGATTATTTTGCATATGAACCCTGACTGTACTGAAAAATAGACACAGACAAGGGAAAAGGAAAACTGAAAACACTGACAAGCTGCTTCATCTCAGTGTGGGGATGGAAATCTACAATGGATTTCAGTTTGTTTTGTTACTGTTGTTTTGCTATAAACTGTCTAATTCTATCAGCCATATATTTGAGTGGAAAGCTGTCTGAGTTAAGTGATTTTTGGACAAAAGATCTCTGGTTAGTGTGGTGTAAGCAATCAGAAGCCAGAATTCAAGGCTGCCAATGTATTTATTCAATGCATATCTGAGGGACAAAGAAAGGCAATATTTAGATTTGACATTAAAATACAGTAAGTACTCAAAGGCACTGTTTGGACCACGACCAACTGACATCACCTGCATGGATGACCCTCTGATAACTTTGCATGTGCTTGAAGTGCCTCAAGATGACTTTTGTTGTGAATTGGGACTATATAAATAAAACTGAATTGAATTGAATCTCATCATAAGCCACACCTCCTTTGGTTGCTTTATGTACTGTGTATATAGGGTTGTTTTTGTGTATATAGATATCTTTCTTGTAATTTATATACTTTTTGTTATAGCGCTCTGTAACACCCAAATTTCTCATTCGTGGGATAATAAAGATTATTTATCACAATATTTTTACTTCTTGCTTGATATTTTCTACACAAAAAACAATTACCTTATGTAAGACACAATACACGTCAGGGCTGTTAGTGCAAAACAAACGAGAAACTCTACTAGACTAGACCTAGCAGGCTGGATCATATACAGGTTTTTACACCTTAAATTACAGTAAAAAAAAAAAAAAAGCAATACAGTTTCTTTCACAAATATGAAAATGTGAAGCTGCTACTAATGTCCATTTGTAAGATCAAATCTGAAACAGACATTGGTGTGTCTGCATATGCTGTAGTGTGTAAACTGGTAACACAGTTTTCCTGCAGTGACGTCCATGTGTAGTACTGTGCAGCATAGTGAACAGCTCTTGGCAGTTAACTTTGTAACTTGGGATTTAGTCAATAGAGAAGGGGGCAAACACAAAGCTGGCCAGCACAAAGTGCTGGCACAGGCTTGATAAACACCAGTCAGATTAGAAATGCCAGTGCAGCTCACAGAGACCACAGATTTGGTTCTTTTCTTTCTTTCTTTTTGGGAACGCTAAGCACATGGTATATCTACATTTCCTATATTTCACCCAATATTCAGTTAATATTTTGAACTAAAATATGGTTCTATCTTAGAAGTAGAGAAAAAGTGGATAAGTCCTCATTGCTATCCTATGTTTGATAGCACGGTGTAGTACAACACTTTAAGTAGATAAGAGAAATAATTGTCCTTATACACTTATACTGGCTCTGATGACAGCTGTTAATTTCATCATCATAACCAATGTCCCTGAACATGGCCACAGGAAGAAAATTAACCTAAGATAAAATATAGGAATAGTTCAAATGGTGGAAAATGAACAAAGGGAAACTTCAAAACAGGTACAAGCTGACCTCTGAGATAAAGGAAAGACTTT
>JAUBNQ010000007.1:7115854-7144385 GCA_032353495.1 Ctenopoma kingsleyae | reverse complement strand
GGATCCATTTATAACACATAAGAGTCAAATACATGAAAATATGAAACTGTGACATCATCTGTGAAGTCTGATAAATGTTAAAAGCAAAGCAGTGAGCAGAGAAATGACAGTTCCTTAACAAATAATTCCTGGATGGGCACATTTTCAGATAAACTTTGATCTTCTGCAAAGGTGGAACTGCTTGCACTTTTTCACACAATGACAGGAATTTAAGATGGCTCAGACTCCTGAGATGTCAGCTGTAATGTTAATTAGTCTGTGAAAGAGAGCCCAACAATAGCACTTTGCAAAAGAAACAGAATAGGAATATCGAGTTTCTCTGCTATTATGTTAGGACTTCACTTCTGATAGTAACCAAATCAAGCCAACGGGCATACAAAACAAGACATCACACAGCTTATGTCCACTAAGATAGACTGATAATAAACGTCTGTTTTACACAGTTATGGCTACAATGAGAAACAACTGGTAAAATAGTAAACAAAAATCAATATATATGGAGTATACATAATGTTTAATCAATAGTAACAACCGCAGACGTAAACTATATAGAAGACAAGAGGACAAAAAGTGAAAATTGCTCCTTGACATGAAGATAACTGTCAGTTTCAGTGCTGAAAGTGCAAATGAAGCTTTTTGAAGTGTTACCATTAATTATTTGTTTAACTTTGTTTTATTTTTTTTGGACCATTTTTATTTTCTCTCACAAAATAACAAATGACACCTGGAAGAAATTGACACAAAACTACAAAGTTCATATATTATGTACATATATTATTCTATTGCACTTTCTAACAAAAACTAATGAAGTCTAATGAGTATATTTCTATAAATCCAGGTTTATAGTATGTGAACAGATTAATCTGCTCTCTCAACATATTACTGAAACCTATACCAAAACTGGTTACTACACAATTCATCATAATTTTTATTCTTTTACAGTGATCCAATTATGCATTCTACACTCCTCCTCAGCTGGCCTCTCTTTCCTTTCTCTGTATAATGTGTGCATCAACTTTCACCTCTGTAAATCCCAGCACTGGAAGTCCACTGCACACAAACCAAACCTAAAAAAAGCAACAACCCGAATGTACAAATAATATTTCCCCTCCTACACTCTAATTAGTAGCTTACTGGGATGTGTTTGGTTACAGTGTCTTTTGTTGTTGTTCTGGTAATGTTCACATCTTGTTACTGCTTTGACCCAACTATATTTAATCGTATGTATTCAAAAAGGCTGAGTGCAGAATCGTTTTAATTTTTAGGAAGGCTACTTTTACATTTAGAAGTCGTATCAGGAGAAGTATTAGTGGTAGAAAATGTATATCAAAACAGGTTGTATTATGAGATCCTAGCCAGTGATACTGCCATCTTCCATAACTTCCAATGTGGAAATCTATGGAGAAGTTACAGCAAAATGGAGTCAAAGAGAAAAGAACAAGTGTTACTGGCTGGTCAGCAGTCCATTTACCAGTGAGATGCAGATGACTGATCTACTTCATTTGAAGCGGCTTCAAATGTTTGTACGGCGGCCAGGTGTATGACACTCCCATATTAATGAAAGAGTGAGCAACATACTGGGCCTCTCGCCAAGAATTATGCTGGGTTTAAGACCGCAACAGCCAGGAAAGCTATCCAGGTCCTTTCTAAGTCTATGCTATCTGCAATGCAAATCAATCAACGCTGTGCGGCCAGTGCAGTGGAACTGCAGAACTGTGTGACTGTGAGCAATTTCAGTTTTTCTTCCTGAGTAACCACTCTTTTCCGTCAGGTGCCATGGCCATCTCATCACCATCACTAATTAGAAGGGGATCCCCAGAGAAGGCAGTATGATGAATAACATATCACCAATATCCCAGCACATCTCAATCAGTTTTAAACCATGACGTCTTTAAATATGTTTATTTGTTTTTTGATCACACAATGGCTGCAGTGACATATACATAAATCCTGCACTTCGTCTTATATGTTTTCTCGCTATAGTGAATATTCAGCAGTGTCACTAGCTTACTCAGTTTACCTATACATGCTTTAATTAACTGTATACTGCTTAATACAAATGTACTAATATTAAACCATCTGGATATTACACTATTCAGAAAGAGTAAATAAACTGCAAAGTACATATTCATTCTGAAGCTTCATGTTGTGTCCTCTCTAAGTCCTGGAGTCATGTGACATTACTTATTTCTGCTACAGAAATAATATCTACAGCATCACAATAAAGTTAAAATACCTGCCTTGAACCCTACTGCAATATTTTTATCCTGAGAAATGATGTGCATACCCTCCATCTCCATCTCAGTAGAGCAAAAGATGAGCTAGAAACCCTGGTTACAGACTAAATGGTAATCATACAGATTTCCATTCACATTGCATTTACTAAAACCAGGTATGAGGCAAGTGATTCATTTCTCCTTTTCTCCTATCTGCTTCTCAGATCATTTCTAGTGAAGCCTGGCAGAGGGGAAATGAAGGAATAGAGCAAAGAAGATGATCAAATCCAAGGGTGATTCTTATGTCGTTTCACTAAATAGTAGATTTATCCTGGTCCTGTTGCTATGGTTGCAGAGCAGCAGAGAAAATAGGAGGCAAAGTGCAAATCCCATCATTGAGCACTTGGTTATACTTTCATCATATCTGGTGGTTAAGGTGAAATATGTTATTGGATTGGTGGCCTCACAACAAGCTAGATTAAAAGGTTCAATAAAAATGGACACATCAATGGTCTCCACTCACCATGTGCTTCTAAAGGCTGAAATATCTTATTAGTGCAACAAAGCACACAGAAGAGAAGACAACAAAAAAGAAAAAAGGGAAAAACATTTAGTAACCTATTTATTAAATAAATGTTATACTGGAGTATATTTGTGACAGGACTGGAGGGCAGGCATAATGAATGGGTTCTCTGAAGTCATTTAGAACAGATAAAAACTAGTTTAGTTTAATTAGATTTTCAAAGGGGTGGGGGTGTTGTCCCAGTTCTGAAACAGCACAGTCTTTCTGAAGTTACATTTAAAAGCTTGGGTGCATAGGCTACTCTAAAATACACGATATTTGTGAATTTTAATAAGCTTGAGAAGTGTGAAGCAAGACAAGCTGAATCCCATCTGCATGAACAATGAGATACATGAGTCATGTCCTTTGCAATGTCATGCTGTAAACACTATACATGTGCACGATACTATAGAAAAATCAGGGCGTTTGAATCAAACAGTTTCATAGTTAACATCTCACACTATTTTCATAACATTCATTTGAGAACTGACAGAAATTACATTAGGGAGGACTGGAAGGGCAGATCCCATATGCAGTGGCATAAACAAATAAATCAGCCAATAATTTTTAATTTAAAATGCCTCAAAAAACTAACAAAAAATATAGACTGTGTTTTCTCTGTTTTCTGTTAAAAAAAGGAAAAATAAAAAAAACTCCATGTGCTCCAGTGAAGTGTACAGTGACAGGTTGTGCCTCCCTCATGGCCTGTAAATTGACTGAATGATTGAAAATCACTCCAGAGTGATACCAGCTAAACCCTTACCTGCACTATGGAAAGTACCACAGCTAGGATATGCAATCTAATAGTAGGCTAAAGGCTGCTGAGGCAGTGTCGCCCACCTGATTTAGAGAATACTTTTTTCACTACCCAAGTTACAAGTATTTACGCGAGAGCTGACAACACAATGATTGTCATGTGAGATCAGAAAACAATCCTGTCATTATGTGACACAGAGGATTTGAACTACAATGAGCTGAACTACAATCAATGAGCACAATTAATGTTCCAATGAACACCAGACACTGATTCAGCTGCTGATGCTTTAATTGGATAGACGTAAAGAAGGAGAGAGGATGACCCTTTCAATGACCCTTATCAATGGAGCTGTGCCTGGAGCACAACCTTATGAATGACCCTGGTGTCAGAGGTTGATCAGGACAACCCTGCTTAACCCCTGCACACATCAGCCCATGAGGCCATTTAGTATCATTTGAAATCATGCGTCAAAAGACTGCTAGCATCTGGCAAGCATTTTTTTTCAATAAGATTAAAATTGGTGGATCCCTCACACACAAGGGAAGTCTGTAAAACCCAAAGCCTGGTAGCTTAAAACTCGTTTAAAAGCAAAATCCCTGCAAACATGAACCTTAATTCACATAAACTGAACAGTGTGAGGACAGATGAAGCAGTGGCTTGTGAACTGACTTGTGAATAAAATCGTCCAGCAACATTTTGAGACATTTCTAAATTTTGCTTTATGCTTATTTTAATGACAAAACAATATTATATTAGACAACAACCTGACTATTACTAAATAAAGAGAGAGAACTGTAATTCAATCATTCAACCTAAACAACCCTATACTTTATTTATCCCTATCATACAACAGGAGCCCTAACCCACAGGAACATTATTGAGTTTGTGTGTAGCCACAGATAAACTGTTAAAAACCACTGTTGCAAAACACTGCCTGACTTCCTCCTAATTACTACAAGCATTTTGTTATTTGAAAGTAAGGTCATTTTGGTGGTTGTTTTGAATCTTTTTTCAATAGATAACGCACAATAAAACTATAAAACACTAACCCAACTTCACATCCTGTTTATACTATGCAATATAAAGGTCTACCTTTCTTGTCATTATTAACTGTTGGAGAAGCTGATTTGACAGGTACAGATCCCTAAGGTTTGCAGAGAGGAAGATGTTCCACTACAGTATCACAGCTACAGAACTAAAAGACAGTAGTGAACAAGTTTACAAAACATCTAAGGTATCTCATTGAGACCCCATAGTGTTCCTTTAAAAAAATATAAAATATCACATAAAATCACTAGAACAAAGAAACACTGTATGACATTTTTACATATATGGTGACCACAAAAATACAATCAGAAGCAGTATTGGTATTAGGTCTAAGGAATTGTTTCATTTGAATGACTTTGCTAATGAATGAGAAAGTTAAGTCAGTAATCTTCTGTGACCTCGCCAATTGCCTTTACAGAGAATAAATGGTCTTTGGGTTTAAACAGCAAAAGAAAGAGTAATTACATGCACAAAGTCAGACTGGTCTCAAAAAGTTTCGGGTTGACTTAGCAGGTGCTAATGGGATGTTTGAGAGCTTAGGCTTTGAGGTGGCTACTTCCACTCCACAGACAGTGAGCTGACTGGAGCACGAAAAGACACTCACTGATGCTGACAGTCAGCTCTAGACTGGCCACTCACCCTACTGAACAAAACACTATTCTAGAAGTAAAACTGAATGCAAGCGACACACCAGACAGGCACATATTTTTAAACGACAGAGAGACAAGCCTTGTCTAGCATATGTCATTTTCATCTGACAAAGACAGAGGAAAACTGCAGTTCTTTTGTGCTACAGATGTAATTTCAGAGTTGTTAATTACTATCCACAGAGCTGAAATCGATGCCAGCGTGCCTGTACCATCTGATGAGTTTTTTTAGTTACAGGATATGTCAATGGCACAAGTAATGTTCAGAGTGGCAATGTAGGATTTTGACAGAATATGGTGAAAAAAAAGTGTTGCAAATCACACCGTGTGCATCCATATCAAGTGAAATGAATCATTTCTGATGTTCAGGACCGCTACCTTTTTTTTCCTGGTGTCCCTGTGTTGTTATGTCCATATATGACTTATATCCATTTTTTTGTAGTTTTGATTATGAAACCAATCATAAGATGCTATGACTCACAATGTTTCTTCAAAATACCTTTTTTAGTCATCAATCCATAACATTAGTAAAAAGCTTGTTCAGCTACAGTGACATGAAAATAAACAAACTTACTGCTAGACAATAGTAGTAAGTAGTGGTGGCTTGTCATAGACTGCTTGCAAAAGTGTCATATTAAGAACAAAAAAGCAAGCAGGTTCTGTGGCTACTCTAACAAGCTGTTGCTGTGGCCATTATGCATCGAGTATGCCATGTGTTCCTCTAACAGAAGAAACCTAAGTGCTTAGATGAAGGAACAAATTGCCTGTATCAATATGCATCGAGCACTGCGAAAGAGAGAATGGTGATGTTAATTATTTACTGAGGAAAATGTTTCCCTGTTGCTTTCACTGACAGGTCAGACTTCAAATACTGAGACACTTAATGTATGCTGTTGGAAAAAAAAACAACAACATTAGAGCCTTATCCCGCAGCTCAATTAAAAACTCAGTATAACAACATCCTTAGAAAGAAAACAATAAGAGGATACCTTACTTTTTTCTGAGATATAATCACTTTAGGTAAACAGATGGCCTGATTTTTTTATATGACAAAACACATACGCATGCTATAATGGATCAATAGTAAACCAGTAAAAGGTAGTGCTCAGGTCGCCTTAAAAGCAATGGAAGCAGAATTCTGACTGGAAACTCAAGAGTTCACCCCCCTGGACCCCTGGCATTTACCCTGAATTGATTTGCAGGGCTGTTCATAGGCCAAATTGGTTTGTTACATATATGGTACTGCGTGAACGCTTAATTGCATATAGTCTAAAGAGATAATTCAAACCCTAAATCATGAATGTGAAGTTTGTTCTGCTGAAACACATCACCCATCCTCAAAGGAAAATATTTAGATGATTAAAGCTTTAAAACTGCAATAAAAACTGTTTTTATATAACACCTGCAGGCAGCAGAGACAACCTGTGAACACAACACTGATGACATCACCTTTTAAGCTGAAATGATGAACTTATTAACAAAGCTGTTAATATACACATCAAGCAGTTACCAAGTAACATCATTTATCTGGCATCATTGCCACAATATTCAGTCCTATATTCACTCTCACAGCCCTGTGTTTGGTCTCCACCAGCTCCTGGGGAAATAACTGATTTATTTATAACTTTTTCTGCTAAATGAGCCACTATGTTCACCAGCTGCTCACTTCCTGCCCGTCTTTTTGATGCTACTGAACTGATAACATACACTTAGTTTTTAGAGCTTTTTGCCAAAAACAGAGCAGTAAGAGTAGGAACCAAACAAGTTTCAGGCCAGACAGACGATATATTAATTCAAATATGAATTAGAGATCAGGTTTAATTTTTTCTTTCAAAAATAGAAACACTTTCTTCACGGTGATACTTCTGCTGAGAGAAAAGCAACCAAGCTGGCATGCAGCTTGAAAATTGATACCTCCAGTATCATGAAATGTGTTTTATATCAAAACACCTTAGCCAACCTCCCTGCAGTTTCAACTGTGAAGGACTATCTTAAAGGCTGTTGTTGAAACTTTTGTACAGGTTTTACAAAAAGGTGCTGTAATGGTTTTTGTATTGCTTCTTGTGTATTGCCATGTGTTCAGGTTGAATTGCACGTTTTGTGTCTTTCTTTTTCACTTTGGGATAACCCAGTGTGTATGTGCCCAAACTTGTGCCAATAAATAGTCTCCTCTACCCCGCAGGAGAAATCATTTATTTTATAGATTTCCTGCTTTACCATCAAGGATTACCCTCTTAACCTTAGCTTCTTGCTTCCTTATTGGCTTAGCTATTGATTGCCCTCCATCCACTCTTCTGCCTTCAAGGTGACCCATAACTAGTAAACACTCCTGAAAAAGTGTGCCATGTGACACCCTAAAATATACCTCTGTTTACTGCTGTTATGGTCTATAGTTGTTATGTTTATCCTTCTGCTGTTGAATATTCATTGAGGTGTGGGGGATACTGTACCTTTCAGTTACTGTGCCAAACAAAGGTTGATTGATTCAAGCAGATCAGCGTGGCTGACATTATAAACAGACAGTCTTAAGCTATTCTTTAGGTCCTGTGACTCACCAAAATATGTAAACAACAATGTCAGATTAAAGATTGTAAATATGTAAACAGTTAATTTTAGTGCAAGAGGACTGAGGATTCTAGCTTATTAAAGTGATCTTTTACTCTGTTTCCTTCTCTCTGCTTCCTAAGAGGGTCACACTGAGCAGTGTGATGAAGAGGGAACATCTGTTTCTAAAGTGTTCCTCCATTATCCAGCCATTGTGAAGGATCAGCACCTGAGCAAACAAAGAGCTTCCATTATGCCATATTCACCAAAATCTCAACAGCACCTTTGTACACCCAGACACTCAGACATCTACAGAGTGTGAGACTGACAGAGGGGAAGTGAGTGAAAGAAGAAAGGGAAATATTATATGGGAGCTGTAGATGTTTCAGTCTAGTGTGCTTCTTAAACAAAACTAACAATGACCATTAGTTAAACAAAAACGTTACTCACCATCATTCCAGCTAAACCCCCCCCCCTCCTAAATGGCTCTTGAAACAGAAAGTAAGTAAGACACGGCTGTTTGTAATGTTTTGTACAACTCTACAGATCCCCCCTTTTTAAAATGTGTACTTGACCTGCTTCCACACATTGGAGTGTCCTTTCCATGGTAATGGTATTTTGCATAATGCCATTACTAAGCTGAAAGCATGAAATCACTCTGCTTCAGTCCCGTTTTGCTAAGGCAGAAAAATGTGTGCGCGCGCGCACATGTGCGTGAGTGCGTGCATCTATATGAGCACATGTGGGGGATGAGTATTGAGAGCATGTAAGAAGACTTAACACAAACAGATTAACCAATTTCATCAATTCTGAATTTAAGCACAGTAAAAAATATTTGTATTGACTAATACAAAGGTCAAAGTAAAACACCATTTGAGTTATGCTTGAGCTAACATTTATAGCTAACAGTTCATAACTAGAAGGATCTAGTAATTGTCCTTATCAAGCTCTGGTTGAAGCCTAATCCTCAGCTGTCGATGAAAAGAGTCCAGAGTGTCTTATCTTTCCCTCACAACACACCACAGGCAGCCCAGGAGACGACTCTGACCTCACCCCTTTCTGGCTCTCTGTACCCTAAACTAGGATCTCTCAGGCCAGCTGCGACATCAATCTTCCAGGCTAAAATTTCAAGGGCTGAAAAATAATCTCCCTGTTGGCAAATAGACGGCATAGCACCCTGACTCTGGGGTCGCCAGTTCAGCGGGAGCCCAAAGGATGTGTGAACGAGTAGTGGAGGGCAGGAATCCTGGACAGGCAGAGGGGAATAGAGATGTATCCAGCAGGCATGACAGACCTGATGGCTCTGTCTCTGATCAGGTGAAGAGGTCATCCACACACTTGTGTATTACACACAGATTATGAAGTAATTTAGGACTAGTCGAATTAATCATGTAGTAGTTAATACACGGCCCAACATACTGTGATTCATTGTGACAAGTATTTTAGACAACAGACCCTCCACCTTTGTATCTGACAGTGCTGACCAGGAGGTGAAAAAGGAGAAAGGGAACTGCACATAAAGCAAGAAATGACAGGTCTAAAATTCAGGAAGGAATTAAAATTATGTCTTAGTTCTTTCATTTGTTAATCATCTGTCTCAACATTTTACCTCTCACTCTTCCTACCCTGAAAGTCCTGTCAAAATGATTATACTGTCACTAAGTGAGCAGTCTTAATTTTTTACATAATATCTCTGCAACACAGAACTCAACTTTTCACTCAATAGTACAGAACGTCTGAAGATAGCCTTGCAGTCCACCTATAAATATTCCTACTATAATATTCATGGGACCAGATTCAAACCCTTTTAAATAATAACCTCAGAGAGAGATGCACTTACTGAACGGGAATATGTTTGATAACAGCTGCTTCAGGACTTATATCACAATGAAGATGATTATTTTAGATTATATAACCTGCTATTTGGAGGCATGGGTTACTGACCATTACTCATACACATTTATCATTAGAACACAAACGGGCATTACTTAAGCTCCAAATTAACTAACTGTTAACAAATTAACACAAGCACAGGGACTACTAATAAAAACATCTGAGCTACTACATTGGGCTTATGTAGGGCTGTGCGTTATGTAGTATCATGATCATTCTGATATCATGTCATGACATTGACTATGAGGTGTTTGCATCCATGCTATTACATGGACATCTCACATGTCCATACAAGCAGAACAAGCATGGCGAAAGGTTATGCTCACACGTTAAGTCTGATTCATACATCCTGCAGAAGGTGATGCAAATCCCAACAGGTGCCCCAGTTATGTCATCAGATCTAGGCAAGCACAGCACCCTGGAGTTCCTTCTGACCAGTGACCCTGACCCAACCACATTCGTCTCCGCCTCCTACCAAAACTATACAACAATAATAACAGCACAAATGTATTATGAAGACCAAAATCAACAAAGCAAGTGGAACTGGCATGACATTCATGTACCCAAACTGTTTTAACACAGAACCATAATGTTTAGTTTCACTGCTTTCTTCTTGTACAGCATTCTCCTGTGTGCTGCTGTAGATTGGTCCACAGCACTAGCTGCAGTGTCAGAGAGCAACAATGCAAATGAGAGCAGGGCTCGCACGAGCATGAACACATTGATTGCTGTGGGCAGAGCGCATTCATCCACAGAGGAGCTTGCGCGCGGTCCCCCCACAGGAAGCATGTTCCAGGCCTTAGAAGAGACTGAGGAAGAGTTCATTATAAAAAAAGAGCTTCCTCCTTGATTTGGAAATTGTTTGGCAACAAACCAGATGTGAATCAAACACCTCAAGCATCAGCAATATGAGAAGGAGATAATGGTTGACAATAAAAATGCCTTAAATTCAGATTTTCTTTGCCAGTGGCTATACAGTACCTATGCTAAAAGAAATAAACTGGAATAAAATGACAGAGGCAATGGCATTTCGCTGAGTCAAAGACATGATACTAATCCAAACTGTTGTCAAGGATTCAGGTGAATCATTTAAAAAAAGGGTTGTGAAGGAAATATTTAATTTATATTCTGTTTTTGGTTATGTGCTTGGTTTAGTTTATTTTTTGATGATACTGTGATATAGTTTATGTCTATATTGCCCATACCTAATCTTAAATGTTTTCTGAGCTATGGTCAGAAATGAGTGTGCTTGAAAATAACAAAGTTCTAAGATACAGAGAGGTTTAAGAAGGTAACCAAGGATCAGGAGTTAAAACTTTGACATGCTGCCTCTGGCTTGGTGCTCCATTAAACACAGCTGCCAGTATTTGTAGGTGGCAGGGCAGCAAGAGAGTATGATCCTATGATTTCTTGATCCTCTGCACACATTATACCCTCATGAAGAAGGTAAAACAGCTGACTGCTCCACATACTGTACAGTAGAGTGGTCATCTATAACCTGTAAACCACACAACCTGCAAGTTCACGTTAATACACCTATATAACCACTCAGTTATTAATATTACCTTATGTCAAAAATTCAAATGATTCCTGTCTAAGTCATGAGTTAGAGTGAGCTATGCCCTTAAAAATATCTCTGCAAAGATGGACCAGTGTCTTTCAAATAAAAGATGGAGCACAAAATGAGTTGACTCCCATTGTTTGATTCAAATAGTGGGCTACATTAGTACTTGAGACAGAAAAGCACTAAATTCTCATTTGTGATGTCTGTCAATGCAACTTAAGTGCATAGGAATGAAGCATAGGGTTCTGTGCATTTGCTGCAAGGGTATACTACAAAAAACAAAAATCAGTTGTTCAGCAATGAAGAGTGTTTTATAACTCTCACTTATCTTACATAGTGTTGTGAAACTGTCTGAAAGCCACTGAATTGACCACAGCAGAGAACAATGAGAAAAACAGATCATCAGGTCATTCCAATCACAATGTGAAGACTCGACAGTGTGAAAATAGACAAAGACCAAGAAGAGTCATTTTCTCCGCTGAGAATATTTTAAGTGCTCTTATTTCAGATAATTCCTTTAGATTTTTTTATAGCTTTTCTCAGTCCGTCTCTCTCTCTCTACTGCTTTCTCTCACCATCTCCTTTCATTCTATTTCTTTTTGCTCTCCTTAAAAGACTGATCTATGGAGTGCAAGAGTTCTTGTCTGGGGCTTTCTTATCGCCTGCCTCAGCCCAGCAGAGAGAAATTCCTTGCCATTTGTTGAATACAAGTATGATGGTGTGCATTAGTGGCTCATCTGTGGCTGCACTTCCTCACCTGGCACTCATGTGATTAGATTTCATATCCCAGCTAGCAGCAGATAAACTATCTCCATCGGCCAGGCCCTTCAACATCAGTCTGCCTTGCTGATGGCCTGTGTTGTGGCAGCAGTCTCATAACACATTCTGATTTCACTGCTTATGCATAATAATAAAAATACAAATGTTCTATGTAGCATGCCGTTTTAGAGTTTTTAAAAAAAGACCTCTTAAAGTGTGAAGACCCTGCTGTGCTATCTGAACACTAACACTTAGGGGTTCACTGCCTGCCTCCTGCTGTAAACCAGTTATGACGAGATGCTGGACTCTTTGCACTGAGCACACCCACCATGTGGTTGAGCAGAGGTGTGGTGAAGAAGGAAGTGGGGGAAGGAGAAGAGCAGGACAGAGCGGGTGTGTTTATTTATTGTTCTCAGCTTTAACGGCTTGTGACTGGCTAGCTTTATTAAACTGGGCTTTGAACACACACATAGCAGCACTAAAACTTCATGATGGCTGAGAGGGGATCAATTCAAGCTGCCGCCTGCAGGAATTACTGCAAAGTAATGGTACTATCACAAGGTATGCCTCGCCTGCGTTAGGGGTTAAATGGACCATTTAAATTCTTTAATCAACTTCTGTATTAGCTTACATACGGGGAGTGCTTCTCCTAACAGATATGTGTAAATGCAAACATTTCAATGAATATCAAATAAGGCCTTAATACAAAGAGCTCACCCAAATGGCTACTAGGAAAAAAAAGACAAAACAAATGTGGTGAAACTAAGCCCCTAATAACATGTTGAAGATTATCTGTTGGCACCACAGTAGTAAAATGAAGAAAACAAACATTTATATCTTTAATTAATGCTTCTCCAATAACATATTGTAATAGTCTTCATTTTAATGGTACATATTTATTAAAGTTACATTTATTACTCTAAGTAACAGATCTAAAAAAAAAGAAAAAAAGATGCCGTTTCATTACAGAACCTCTACACGTGTCTTGGAACACTGAAAATGTGAGTATCAGACTGGTAAAAAGCAGAATATACAGTTTACCATTCACAGCGTAATGGAGATTTGCAATAAATAAAGAAAAAAAACGACATTTATATGCTCTAAGATTTTCTTTCAAGTTCTTTATGAGGTTATATCCACCCTACATTTGCATAAGTGGAGGAGGAGAATATTAAAAATATCTAATGTAAATATGAACACTGGAAAACAACCAGTTAAAGTTAGTTTTTAACTTTTATTTTGTATTTATTTTTCACTAGAAATATGCTCCAAAACTAATGTTAAGAGACTTTCAAACGCTCCTGTTACCCAGACTCATTGAATAGAAATTGCAGCAGTGCAGAGATATTTGCTTCCAATAGTTTTTGGGCATAAATCTGTGAATTGTACTTATTTCAGCTTGATCAGTAAAGTTTCAAGCATTTTCATTTATTGTAATTTCATAACAATGACGACTTACACTGCTGGGCAGAGTGTGGCAGTGCACAGAAGTGACTGGTCTCAAGTTTCACACTAGCATTAGCTAACATGAACTACAGTTGCATATTTAAACAATTTATGACTATAGGCAAGTTACAGTCATGGATTCATGGTATTTCCCACACTACAAACAGGGCTTGGCAAAGGTTTGTCGTGTATTTACTTTTACTTAAAAATACCGATTATAGTTTACAAAGCAAAGAACTGTCAAATTGTTACAGTGAATGTAAATGCACCAACTATGTGTTGTGTAGACTCTGAAACACCTCCCCCATTTGGTTGTTGACTTCATGGTCCCTTTGACACCCCACCACCTTTGCAAATTGTGTTTCACGGCTTGAAGGTTACAGAGAAAAAGCTTGTGTTTGCTGAGGAAGCCAGATTAGTGCTCATCAGTCGTGGTGTTTGAGATCCCCGCACTGACCCTAGGGGTAAAAAACCAAGCCACTTTCACACTGCAGTGCACAGGGACTTACAGTGGCCCATTGTCACCACTCACTCAAAAGAAAAGACAGCAAATTGCCATGTCAGGAACTTTGCCAATATAATACACAGGCTTTGTCCATCATCTTGCCTGTTGATATAAAATGAGTCACGTGGGGTATATGGTGCCGCTCAATTCTCACTGCAAAATAATAAAGTGATTTGATGTAGGAGTTTGTGTGGGAGTTTGCTTCAGAATATTTCAGTTCCAGCAGTTTGAACTGCAAAAAAAGATTTACATTTGATGCAAATGAGTGCATATTTAAATTGTCGTGGGTTAAAGATGGGAGACACACTTGTGCCTGATTTTAGATGAGGATAAATAAACAAAGAAACAAATAAACAGAGCCACAACAACAAAGCCACTGAAGACAGAAATTACTTTAAAAAGTCAACAGTTGTCTGAAAAAGACTAGCTAACTCTGCTAGGGCATGACACTGAAAACAGATGAAAACACATCTTTGGATACATGCTGAGAAAAACATACATATGTTGAAGAAACCCAGTCCATATAAGGTTTAAAAATCCTACTAAACCACAAAAACCACAAAGTACACACATTTACAACTTTGTGTCTTTTTTCCTATCCTCTCCTCTATTTCTATTATTACTATCAAGTTTTTCACTTCTATGCCTACAGGCCTAAAGCATGATGGACTTGAATAGATTTGATCATTTGTTTCTTGCCTTACTGAGGTAGCTGTCAGAGGTCAGAGATTTAAATGCCTACCAGATGACATGAATCATTAGGCTGGATTTCCTATTCTGCTCAGTAGCCAATCATGCAAAGGTAATTAGGCATTTCAGTCTCCATGACACTGACTGACACTAAGATTAACAAGATTCTGGAGCGCAGTTGACTAGAGGTGAGAAATCTGTCATTTTTGCTCAGATTAACTAGGTTCTACAGCGTTTCATGGCATTAACACTACAGCCTTCCTTAGTGTAGACCACAGTTTGCAGTGGTCAACCAAAGTTTTTCAGTGGCTTATGCCGATCTTTAGAGAGCAGGTAGGCCAATGGCCGATATATAACATCAGTATGTCATTATTATTATTATTTTTTTCCTCTTCTTGCATCAGGTAAAATATTAAAAATTTAAGAACGAGTGTGAGGAAGAGTATGCAATAATATGTTACTCTGAGAGTTTACACTTATTTAACAGGCGCTTTGAAAAAGTATTTTTATTGGCTTTTCACTTGCTTTTATCGTGCGTAGTAACAACTCAAGTGAAATGACCTTTAGTCATAAACTAGTAAAGTCTTACCTCACCTGGGCTCCTTCTGTTCTCCTGCCCCATGTCTGTTCAGGGAAAGGAGGTGAGCTTCACCCTCAGCCACAGAGAGCTGACACAGAAAGAAGAGGCTGCAGCAATAACACCAGAACTATATTTACAGATGTCTGCAGACATTTTTAATTAGCTGGCCGGTATGAGTGCAGGTGCAGACACTGGCCGATGTCAATTAATTTCACATGCCAAAGATCAGCCCGATTAATTGGCCGACTGATCAGTCGACCACTACTTCACACTACTTAGATGTTAAACACATCTCCACACATACTGAATAAAAAAAGGGTTATGAACTCATACTAAAGTACTTATTGCATCCCTGGTAATCAAAAATTCACAGGCTAATCCATCTATGCCTCTGTGTGCTCTGAGAGTAAAATAAACACTGCAAAGGGGAAAGAGTGTTCAGTTTAGAATCAATGTAATGATAGTATGCACATTATTTTTCCATCACACATATTGGCATAGTCACAAAATTTCTCTGGATGTTCCTAATCAGCATGGTAGCCATCCTAAATGGCATCAATAAAAGCACACGATCTTGCAGGAATGTAAAAGCTCCAGTAAAATAAAATGCGTGATTTAATGGCCATCTGTTGGGTGCTGGTGCCGACCTTGCTGCGACATGCTTTGTGAATGATCAAAGGCAGCATCCGCATAGAGAGCAATTCACCTCAGGAGGCAGGCTGGGGAATTAACAAGCCACCCAGCACAGATCCATTTTCCAGGCAGTTTGGCCCTTTTGATTCCTTAACTAGTCTGTCTCAGTCTAACACTGAAGAAGAGTATCAGTTGTAATATAATCAACAGTCCAGCCTGACAAAATGTGAAGCTCTAGATAAACAGCAACACACTTAAAAGTTTAAAAATTAATTTGGAGAATAGACCAGTGGCTCTGTGTATTATTAAGGTTTTCTCCTTTCAGACCAAATCTGGTATGGGCTGCTTATGTTTATGGCCGTCCTGAGTTGCTCTAAAAGTCCATTTAGGTGTTGAGGGACGGATGCCAAATGACCAATCAGCACTTAAAAGAAGCATACACACCGAGAGAGGCATGCTGATGTCCTCAGACAGACATTCCAAAACACTCAGCTCTTATCTCATCAAGGCTCAGTAAATAAAACATTTAACAGCTGCGCCACACTCAGGATTGTAGAGACAGTGTGGGCATCCTGCCTGATCCAGGAATAACACAGAGTGCACAGAAACTGAGGCAACCGAATATAAGTGAGAAAAGTTGCATTCATACTTACGAGTTAATGTGAAGTTATAGACAGAACAAGAAAGACAGATTCTCAAGAGGATGACAAAACACAACAAAGAATCCACTGGCATAGCTCAAGTTTCTGAAATGTACCATTAGGTCTGACAAATCTCAGGTGGGCTGCAGACAAATGACATACTCTTAGAAATGCTCTCAAACACTGCAGCATTAGGACGATTAACATACACATCCTTGGACTGACATCATTGTTACTGCTTTGTTTTGCTCTTTTTTTCCATATGTTTTTCTGCCTTATCTTTTATTTCTCCATAATTATTCCTGCTTTTCACTGCCTGCCTGTATGACAGTAAGACTGTGTGCAGTATTTAACATGCTGGGGGGACACATGTCCACCCCAAACACCACAGAACAAATTCACTACTTTGTTTGCGTTCACAGCTCATTTGGCCCAATCCGTGTTTTAGCATTCTGTTATTGTCACGCTTGGTGAGGTTTTCTTTGCTGCCTCTGAAACATGTTCCAGTGGCTGTCAGCTGAGGCTTGCATTCACACAATCCTGCAGTATTACCTTCAGGCTTACTTACACAGAACACGTTGTCTGAAAACAGCAACTGTGGAATAGTACGTGTGCCTAATCTTTTGGGCATTTCCAGTGAATTCTGAAGAAGTAGAAAGAAAAACAATTGACAGGGGAGGAAGTGAGCTTAGCAGGTGAAGTGAAGAAGTGAAGTTGCTGGAAAAATTAGATCAAGATTAACTTTTAGCCCAGTCTCACCCAATTCTTCCTTTTAGGGTTCAAATACACACAAACTTTAGATACAATCAAAGATCAGTACTACAGCTGCGTGTGTTCTTTGTCATACCTCCACCACCAAGACAGTGGCATGCCCACACAATACTACCCTCAAGTTTATTTAAGGCACCAACCCCCTAATACTTGATTGAAGAGCTTTGGGAAAGTGTCAGTGTGGTGCTGATGACTCCAACGGCCATGGGAATGGACAGGGTCTTGTTTGCAACTTCACAGGTGGAGCTGGTTAGGGGTGGGAATGTCACTTCTGGTCCTGAAGGTTTAACCTCCCCTAGCTAGCCTTAGTCTATCCACCCATTGACTGTAAACACAATGGCTCCCTATGGTACTGAGCTGATTGCTGTTTCATCTGGGCCAGGACTAGAGTCAGTGGAGAGCAGCTCTATCTCTCGCTGTTTGATGAACTTGTTTATTTTCCCTGCACATGGGAGGCCCAGAACAAACTGATTGGCAAGCAGTGTGTTTATCAGAAGCTTAAAATGCATTCCCGATGATACTGGACAGCCAGTGCTACACCAAAGCCACAGCAAAAAGCTTAATTAGAGCTTTCTGAAAATAATGTCTTGATACCACCCCCTATAATGCCCATTATTACTGCTAAGTATGCTCCTCCATCAATTATGGCATGTGCTAATGTGAGTCGCACAGTAGAGAGCCAACATGTTTCTGTGGGCTCAAATAGCTTTGCTGCACTCTCCCACTCAGAAATTAATCTTCTTCCCAGCAGATACCTCTGCACATGCCCAACACAGAATGGACTGCATATGCCAATATTTATGTGTCTGTGTAAACCAAAAACTAAATTCTTATATCTGACAACTGGAATTATATGTGCTCTCAGAATACACAGGATTGTAAATGTACATTTTCACCTTAAAGACATGCTCAATATTTAATAGTTAAGCTAGTCAATCAGTAATACTGTATTTGATTCTGACATTCGAGGCAGAGAGGACCTCTCTTCCCCTGACTCCATTCTGTTTAGCCTGGTACTTGCTTGTGTAGAGAAAATACATGAATATGCAAAGGGAAATAAGAAGACATTACACAACCCTTTTACACTCACTACCACCCACTAAGTCTGACATCTGTTCTCTGCCTCCACCACACTTTCTACTCTGCAAATCTCCCTGTCATTCTTCATACCACATTCATCATCGTTCATTTCTCCCCTCCTTCTTCTCTCTCTACTTTTACATAAAACTCAGTGGCTCTCCTCAGAGATCTGTCTACACACACATACAGTGGCTGCAGTGCACAGGTGATAATGAAGTGTCTGGGAAAAGAGGATTAGGTGGAGTGGTGGGCATCATCTCTGCAGTATAAACGCTCATCTCCCCCTCAGGGAGGACACATGAAGTGTCTTTCACCTCAGTCCAACTGGCTGCCTGGTGTCACTCTCAGCTAGCATACTGGGAAGGCTGCTGTGGCCCTGAGGTAGCAGCTCCTATGGGACACTTCATGTTTCATCCTCTTAGACTGGTTGTGCAGAATAAACAGGGAGATGTCAGAGGAACATAACAGGTGGTGGAAAAGTGAAGATCTTCACTGGGGGAACAGGCTGATATAGACAGAAAGACAGAGTGTGTGAGAGAGACAGACGAAGAGAAGGAGAGAGAAACTCCTCCTCTTCCCAGTGCTCTTACAAAAAGATGACAGCTTTCCTCTGGAGCTTGCTCTGCTCTCCTTGGGCTGAAACCTCAGTTGCAGGCAAGCGGCCTGTCAGGCACAGCTAACTAGGCTGCCCCACGAGAGATGCAGAAAGCTTGACAGTTTGTTAGTATCTGGCAAAAGGCCACCCTAGCAGGTCAGTCTCTGCACAGTAAGCGTCAAATATATGTCACTAATCAGCTACCAAGCAGCTCATCAGGGAAAATATCATGTGAAAATACCCCTTCCTCTACACCCACTGCCATTTAAAAACCCATTATTATTATCAGTGCACTGCCATATACTCAAGCCTCAGATCTACACCACCCCAAAGCTAACATAAATATAATGTAACTGAGAGCAATCAGGACCCCATGTGTTGAAATGTATATTGTGATGTTTAGTGGGAATATAGCATGCACTGTTTAGGCAGCAGAAAAGCCCGATGCTGCTGTAAATCAGGCCATACAGAAAAGGTCGCCAACCTTGGTCACAGCACGCCAGAGCGGCATGCCCAGAGATCCCGGTGAAAGAGGCAACAAAGCTTCAAACATGAGTCTACAAGTAGTAGTATTTTTCTGCACACCATCCAGCACCTAAGGATTTTCACCTTTCTCCAACCAGCATTATTATTCTGAGGTTATTCTTTTAAGTATAGCATAAAAATATGTGATTGCTTGATTCTTGTAAAAATACTGCTGATTATTATCATTTGATTCTTCCATTTGTTGATTATACATTTTATAAGGAATGTAAGGGATAAGTGTTGGTAGCCTCTCCTCGTTGATGTGAAAGATAAAAATTGAGTGTGTGAAATAGGTAATGAGCAGTTGGATGAATTACTTTGACTCAGCCTAAATTAGAATCCTGTTCTATTTAATTTTAGGCAGTCCAATATTTACCACTTTAATGTCAGAGCTGACCTGAACTCCTTTACTAGATAACCAGGGTTACAGCACTGTACTGTCATGTTATACTGAAACAATCCATAAATAAGCTTAACACAAGTAGAGAGGAGTGCTTCTACACTAAAATCTAACAACACACTTAATTTAATAAAATTATGTCTGTATGTAAATTATAAAATATTCATACACTGTAATAAACAGCTAAATTTTTCTTCCATTGATGTCTACGAGTTCCTAAATTACTTTCAGTACTTTTAGATATAGAGAGTGAATGGCATGGTGGGGAGCCCTGTATTAAAGAATTAAACCTTGAAATAAACTTCAAAGCGTTTTGATGCTAAACGTTTTTCATGTTTCATAAAACAAGATTCCATTCATGCTGTAGATCAGACAACCAGATTTTGTTTAATGATGCAATTTGGAAATTGTAATATATTTCTTTTTACCTTTAGTCCCATGTATCTGCTATTGAAAAGGTCACAATTTCCACATCTATATTTTCAGATGATTGTTACTGTATATCAGCTGTCTGAATCATTTGTGAGCATGTGGCTAAGCCTGTCCTGATGTCCTTGTAGTAGCCTTGCCATGATTGGTGAGACTATGGGATGGGGTAGTGCCCTGCTAAGAACTGTCCCTGTCTGTCAGATCTCATCACTCCATCCTGCATTGCTGAGGGCAGTGGGACCAAAACTGACCACTGAGTCAACTGACAAGACAACTCAGCATCCAGTTATCCCAGAATAAGATTTCCACACATACACACACTCACTTTTAAATTCATGAAGACACACAGACAAATGCGTGCACAGTTCACGCTCACATGGCACATGCATTCACATACGTAACACACGCAGACACAGTGTCTGTACAGGATCTATCCCCAAAACAGCCACAACAAAGACCATGCAGGATATAAATGTGCTCTGACACTGGGGTTGGTAATGCTTTGAATTGTCTAAAATCTCAACAACTGACCCAGAAATGCCGATGTGCAGTGGGGGGTTTCAGGAGCTATGGGAGGTTGTGTGCAATGTATTGTGGGAAGATTACTAAATTGACACTTCCTTGCCCACTCCTTGAGCCCTGTAGTTGTATTCATTGTGTACAATGAGGAGAGACAGTATAAGGTACAGCATAGGGTACAAGTGCTTTGCTGTACAAAAGCATCTGAATTGCTAAACGGTTGAAATATACATGAGGGGTACAATATGCTGTGGGATTGTAGAATATCACTCTTCCTGTCCTCTGATTGAAGTCAAAGGCCACCTTTGTTCCCTTTCAGAGAGAGCAGGAGAGAGTGCAGAAAACAGAGAGAGGCTCCAGAGGTCAAACACAAAGAAAAACAAGCAGCTGCAATATGCTTACAGCAGGGACCCTGAGGGTAGGAGAGGACCCAACTGCAAGATCACATAAATTTATTTTCAACAAAATGACTCTGAGTAGTCAAGATGGCTTATTGTATGTTTGTATTGGTGCTTTGCAAGCAAACTCGAAATCATGTGCAAAAGCATAAAAAATGCATGAAAAAATATACACATCAGACCTTTCAAAATGAAAATTGCTAAAAGAATATTTTACACATGCAAGTAATTCCAATGGCCAAGCACAATCAGCAGTTAACTAAAACACTATGTGCTGTTATACAGACACTTTCTGAAAGCTCTGCACTACACACACACACTCCACAGTGCTTTCCATAAACCCGACAGTTTGATAGGAGTCCACCTGTGAATGTCAAACTTTTTTTTTTTCTTTGAATAAGTGCGTGTGGTCCCGGTCAGTGCCACAGAGCTCACTACACCACAGCAAGACACAGAAAGCGCCACATAGTTTGATATGCGAATATGCGTGCCGTTTAAAGTTAGGCCCCTTTCCCTCACCGGCGCTGCAGTGCCAGAGATCAAGTGATGCCGTCAACTAGCTAATGACATGACTGCCGCAGGCGACGGCCGGCAGCTTGATTTATACATGGGGACAGAGATGAATGATTCATAGGGTAAAAGGGGGATACCAGGACACGTGGCAGCTATATGCCCCTCTCGATCACTCCCGTTCACAGATGCACACTCCTCCATAAATCCCTTGGAACATTTTCTTACTGTAGGTCTCATAAGCTTAGTATTACACAACTAACCAGTCCTGTTAGCACTACTCTCTCCTTTTCTACATAACCCTTTCTCACACTGGCCCCTCTCGAGTGTTCACTGAGTCCCTGACCATTTCTTCTTCCCTCCCATTATAATGCAACATCAGTCCTAAATATGGAACCCACTGTTGTAGGCGAAAATGAATGGCCCAATCATCCTGCATCAATTAGTCCATCCATCACTGCTGATTGGAGGGGGGTGGGTGGTGTTCATGATGGCTGTTCTGTGGTGGCAGGAGGGAGTCAGATATGGCATTAGAAAGAGCTTTCACACTAAAATACAATTACCATCACTATTTGGGCACTGCAAAGTGCAGTCCACCCAATGACCTTGTTCTGTTAATTTCAGTGGAATGTCCTCTAAATTACGTCATCTCTGTAATAATTGGATGAAATTATCTGACAGCAGTAGGATACTCCTCACATCATAATTTTTCAGTAAGATGACTGTAGGTTTCCTTTTGTTCTTAAAATAACTTCATATATAATAATGGTCACTTCCTTCCATTAAAAATGCAGGAGACTACTACGCAGATGTTATAGAACATACTCTTCCTGTAAAACGTGGCATTTTTACAAGAAGAGTATAAACAGATCTATTTGCCCCTGAAGTGGCTATGGCTTTCTTGCATAGGATGCAGTCAGTATTTTACCCACACATTTTAACAAAGGCAACGTGAAACCTAATTAGTAGATTAAGGTACATTGCTAATGCATAAACTTGCATACACTGATGTGCAGTGTCAATTTGTTTCATAATTTTACTAAGGAAGTGCAATTTACAAAATGACCTCCCTGCTTATGCAAGAATGAGGCCAATTAAAATAAAGATTTTAATTATTTAAATGACTATCACTGGCAAAAGCTAATGCAACAGCACTTCCATATCTGAATGGTGCAATGAAAATCAAGTTTGATGGCTGGATGTACCATCCTGAACACAGCCTACTCAAATATATGTAAATATACTTTATTTAAATAACAAAGTCAGGTAATACAAATGTCTTCATGTTGTAAGTTTACCTCGTAAACATGTGCAAACAGCTGGACAAGAGCTGAGCTGATACGCATTTACGTCAGTGCTGTCTCAAACACACCTACAATGCAAGAAACATGAAACATTGCAGCACGAATATGCATAAGCATAAAGTGGACCTGAATCAGAGAGTAAGTAACTGCCCACTAAATATGAGGAGATAAGTGAATCCCTAGCGTACTGCACTCACTGAGGAATCTTTGCATTCAATTTATCATTTTACATTATTTAGGCTACTCCTTGGGGAAGCACGCTACCATCGTCATAAGTTATGCTAATGGATGTTACTACCATCTGTGAACTGAGGACCATCAGTCAAGCATAGTGCAGTCTATGAATTATGAGAATAACATGTAATCTCTGAGTGATTAATCATAAAGGGGGGTTCTGGGACTTCCAGGGGCCTGAGATCCTGCGACAGGGACATAAGGCCATCTACCTCAAACCGTCACACAACACCACCCTATCTGTCGACCTCCCCCTTCCCCTGCACAGAGCACCATGCCCCATGCCCTGGTCCCCTGTAATCTACTCAATAAACAAGCCTTGGGCAGGACCCAGACAGAGGATAATGGTTCACCTGGAGGTGACGCGCAAAGAAAACAGAGCTCTTTGAATAATGAATGGAGATAGAGATAAGAATGGTGAAGCACTTAAGAATCTTGACAAAGGTTTATCCAAACATGTCCAAAGCTGGATACATTTTATTTTGTTAAGCATGGTAAGCACTCTGCTGTACTAACAGATAAACTCACAGTTACTGTGTACTCCTATTGAAATAGCAATGCTGGAGTAGATATAGAGAATTCACATGTTCTCACACTTCATCCAAAAGTTACAGCTGGGACATTATCCTCTTTCTGTTAATTCAATTTTTAAATTATAGAAATGTGTGTGTAAATCAATCCGTTTGTCAGCAGCTCTATTAAACATTGCATTGTCATGTTATTGTGACTCCACATCAATTGACATCTTAAGTTGCACAGAAGGCAAAAAAAACCACACAAACATCACAACAACCAGACACAATCACAGCAAACATGATTCATCTCATATATTATAATGTCTTAGTACTTGCTCTGACTCACACCACTGTTTAGGAAACTAATGAAGGAGGAGAGCTGGGGGCACACAGGAGTAGAGCCTATGTTATGTAAGCAACGACAAAGGCTGGTGAGTTCAGTGAGCGTTAGCAGCCCCATGGCTAAATTAGCCTGAGTCAGGATGTACAAAACAACCATGCATGTGCCCCACCGCTTGACTGGAGCAGAGAAAGAAGGCCCAACCTGAGAAGAACAATTTGTTTGGGTGGTCTAGTTAAAGCCTAGTACTAAATGGGCAACGGTTCTGGTTAGAATGCTAATGAGCCAATTCCCCTCCTGGATGGAGACATCAAAGGCAAATTCAGCTCCTTTTCTCTGGCTACACAGGGCTTCATGGTATCATTACATGGGCATGCTTTTGCATGTGTGTGTGTGTGTGTGTACGCATGTGAGAGTGTGAGAGAGAGAGAAAAAGACAAATGGGGGAGAAAGAGAGATAGACAACACAATGTTTACATTAGGTCTATTCTTCTGGGACCATACCAGCATCCAGCCATGCTGTGACACACATCACATGAGCAACCTGGTACCATTCATAATTACCCTCTATTCACAGAGGCCTCATTTAGCATGCTATTATCAGAGATCATTGTTATTTTGCTCTATGTATGTACAGAATTCCAGTGAGACTAGCATGTCTAACATAGATAACAGGCTATTTTGGTTAACCCCATTGTGTACATAATATTGAAGACATACAACCCAGAGAGAATTTCCATCAGTGATTTCTAAAGATTTAATAGAACTTGAGGGCCTAAGAATATTTTTGCCTTGCATTTCCCTTAACTAATGCTAGGAATATAATGTGTTTTTGGGTACATAACCAATCTCAGCCAGGATTTAATTTTCACTCTATTCACATTACTGTGGATGAAAGCAAACAAAACTCTTGTCTGCTGTGCTGTGACCACTCAACATTGATAAAATACACAAAGAGGAGAAACTGTTCTCCTAAAATATACCTACACATATAGGGGAATTTTAAAAAGCCAGGCAAAGTGAGGAAAACTTCTGAAAGTGTGTATGTGGTAAAGTATCAACTTTCCATACATAAACTAAATACTTTGTCCAGTTTTCATATACTGACAGGAGGCCCACTTCCAGAGCTGTAAGAACTAAACATGGCTCAGGTGCACAAGGCCAGCATGATGGATCATCCTGTTGTGAAGCTGCCCCTCTGCAGAGCACTGAGAAGACAGCTGGGAGATAAGGAGGGCTCTGTTTGAGAGCACATCTCCTGCTCACATCGATCCTCATTGCCACCAAGGCAGGAGGTCTTCACATGCCAAACCACACATAGAAGTAGGGGGAGGGTGAGAACAGAGAGAACAGTTGTGGAGGTTTAGCAGCTACCTGCGAGTGATAAAGACACTGGAAGATAAAGCCCTTCTTGGTTCTGTGCAGATAAAAGACAATGTAGAGCTTTGTTTTGGGGTAAAAATAACATTTTCAGCCGTCTAGTAGATAATTATTATCTCTCGCTCATTCCTTAGCATTATCAATATAATAAAAATGTCCCCCAAAATGACATGTAAAAGAAATATTAGAATAGATGTTGTTGTCATTATTAACAGGAAGAAAATGTGATTCTTAGCCAGAGTTAAGTTTGTAAATTACAACTTTAACAAATACTATTCCTTGACGATCAAGTTGTCAGAAAAAAAGATTAAAACTATATATAAAGTAACAATTTGAAAACAAAAACTAATGGCTTTTTCATACTCAATACAAGGTACTTCCAACGATGCAAAGAGGGTTTGACACATACTTGAGAAGCAAAATGTGTTGTTCAAATATTCAGGCAGCACATAACTATAATACATGTAACACACAATGATTCAAGATAAATTGGATATAATATAATTATGGATACTTTCAGTTTAATAGTTTTTGAGTTGCTATCAGTCAAGTTTGTTTCAGTAGCTTGGCAGAAATACAGTATGCATCACTGGAAGTCAATGAGGAATGAAAGGTTGCTCTCAAAAAGAAATAGGTAAATAAATAAATATATAACACTAGCTACAATTAGAATTCCTTTGGAGTTAATAAGCACAGCTGCAGGTCACAATCAACTAAAATGTTTTCTTGTAAAGTAAGACATTAATTGATGTATAACCTCTGCCAGTGTTGACAGTTACAAATTTGATTTCATTTTTGTTGCTGCTGTGGTAAAACAGAGCAATCTGTACTACCTTAACACCTATCATTATCAGTTGAACAACCTTGATCAATCAACAAGAGCTCATGTTTTAAGATTCTGAAAACTGTATAAAAGCGATTTGCCACAAAAATAACAATAATGAAAACATAATAGCAAAGAAAATTGCCTCTTGTGTTTCTCTGTACATGGTAAATCAATACTCAGAGTAGACACAGCAGAGAAAGACACCAATCAGAAAGCCAGTACCCCCAGATGTACAGAGTCCAACATGTGAGATATGTGTTCATGACCTCTGAAGTCAGTCACAGGAGTTCTTTAGATGATTATGTGCTGAGGACCTCTTCATGTGACTGATACAGATTGAGATGCTGCACCGCTGTGCAACAATAGCTGGAAAATTTGCTGCCTTAACCATGTATCAGACACGATGAGGGTCACTCCAGGGCACATGATGTGAATAAGATTTTAACACTTCAGTATACACTAAGGGACATACACACTGAGCAGGTAACTATGCTGAGGCTTTGATACAAAATGTATTATATTTGTCATCCAGCAATGCAGAATTCTCTCTTAATATGTTGTTTCTCTTCTACAGAAGCACTATGTAATATGGGTTTTTATAGAGAAATAAAGTGATATATACACTATAATTTCAACCAGTCCCACCATTATTTATTTTTAGTTCTATAATTACAACAACACAACTAAGGCTAAATTAATAGATGAATTATACATGCACTAGAATAATATATACATTACAGATACAAATATACTGTATATTATTTAATGTTGTGGCTGGGATCATCCTGTACGACTGAGGGCTGTCAGGAGACACATTCAAAGTGACAGCCAACACAGATGGATAAACAGATAAGGCCGAAGCAGTGACCTTATTTCATTGTCATACTATTCCAATGTATCATCAAAAATTCCCCTCTGGACTCAAATTTAACATTCCACTTCTAACGGAGTGTGTTTTACCCAAACCCCTCATCTTTCTGTTGTGAAGAATGATTATTTCAATCATGTCAATGTAAAAGTCAAATTTCAGAAAAGAAGAACAGTGGGATTGGGCAGTAGCATTCTACTGGAGTTCCCTACCCATTATTCCCAGATCACGCTTGGCTGCCTCAGATTTCCTCCACTGCTTTGATGATAATTTTCTTCGGCAGGCTGCTAAAGTAATGGCCATCTCTCAGCATGGCATAGTGCGTGGCTGGCCTGCACCATGCTCTAATGTTTTGGCCTTACATTCAGCCACATTTAACACAAACACTTGAAACGAAATAGACACTAAAGCCTTCCATGAAACCACAGAAGAATATACTGTAGATGTGTCAAATTTCCAGATCTGAGAAATGCAACTGTAATTGCTTTAATGCCACAGGGACAAACAATGAGATGATTTAATGAAAAACAAAGGTGTTCACTCACCTCCCCCTCCTCCCAGAAGACTGGAGTTTGCTGAAAAGAGGAAAAAAAATGAGTCAGTAAACTTCAAAGAATAAGCTAAATATGGACAATTCAATATAGTCAGCAATATTTGGACATTTTAGGTTGGATTCTGCAAAATGTGATTTTTCATGAATGACTATCTAAAACTGCAAACAATTCATCATTTGAATCATTCAATGAACAGGGTTTCTACTGTACTGCAAAATGTTACTGAGATTGAAAACGGGTACAATTGTTCATGGAAACCATGGAATGTTCATAGCACTAAAAAGAAAACTAGAGAAGTTGATTTTATTTTCTTACTTTATTTTTAGGAACATAGCAGTATGTATCACATGTCGAGAGAGGACAACAGTGTTGGTATGAAACACCAAGAAGAGCCTGATATTTGCTCGAATGACTAATACAGTTATGCTACATATCAGTTTCTCAGTTAAATCTGCAATCACACAATATCTGTCTCGCAATACAAGATTTAGCATTTTGGTGGTAGCTTCCAATAACACCACAGTCATCCAAAAGTAACAGAATTGTCACCCAATAGTTTGTTTTTCACATCTCCAACAGACAAAAGTAATCACAGTGTGTGGCACTGTTTTTCTTCGAATATTAAAATAGCAAGTTGGCAACAAATGTGATTCAGTCAGCAGATAATCTGAATACACACTCCCTCTTTCTTCAAATTTCTTCCTTGGAAGTATGACAAAGGTTATGCTCAATAAAGCGTGGTTAATTAAAAGCATCCACAGTTTTAGACAGTTGTATCTTGTGCTATAAAACATTGTTA
>JAUBNQ010000007.1:7054629-7108117 GCA_032353495.1 Ctenopoma kingsleyae | reverse complement strand
GATATTACATTTTAATGCAGATATCGGCCAATAATATCGGACATCCCTACTTACAAGCCTTAGTTAATCCTACAGAATACTAACAACACAAGACATTTACAGTATATGACTCCTATATGACAAATGGATATTGAAAAATTACATCAAGAAATTAAGCATGAAGAGCAACATTAAGCTTTGTTCATAGATATTTCAACTCATACTCATCAAGCCTGTATGTGTGCGCTATAATTTTCTGGTTGAGGTGAAATAGATTATCTGCAAACTTGACAGGGCCCAGTGTCACTGTAGAGCTCAAGATCTGGGCCAGCAGCTGCACATTACGGATTTATCCAGTCACATTCCTGGATTTATCACCCTAATGCTAATGCAGCCTCTTCCTTACTAGTGATCAGTGCTGTTGGTATGGTAGAGACCCACATGGCTCTTCAGGGTCTTCACAGTCTACTACCCCCAGCTAGGTACCCGACAGGCAGCCAGACAGTTTCCCTCACTATATCCAAAATAACATGGCTGGGATTTCTCCTGACGGAAGAACCAGGACAGCATTAAATTGGAGATCCTCAGCTACTGAAGTGTGGTTTCTGAATCCACTACTTTTATATATCTGCTTTCCCTTCATACAAAATAGACCTCTGGAAATGGCGATCTTGCCCTTGATGGCCAGGCCAAAGTATATACACTCACAATTAGAGTCCATATAGCATAAGTGCAGAACATTACATTAAGAACGAGTGCATTGTCTTTTTTAACACTAAATGTATTTTAACTTCTCTTACTTCCTTAACAAAATGCACTTAACCAGCACTTAAGAGAATCCATTCCCACCAGCGTCTATTTGATCACAGCAGTGTAAGTGTTGAGGTGTTGTGTGAAATGATGACTGGCTCCAGAAGCACTCCATTTATGTCACAGAGACTCATCTCCCTGGAGCACCAAAAGCAATCAGGTTGGAGCAACTCAATCATAAGACCATAGAGATGTTATTTATGTTACCATGGTGAAAAAGCATTTCCACAAAGGCATCTTCCTTTCTGCTTTTTGGGCATGCAGACTAAAATAGGTTGTGTGTTAATTAAAGGAGACAGTTTCTCAAAAGGGTGAAGACTGTTACTTCTCGTATGTAAGCTTCTTTCTGAGGAACAGATCACTGTTACAGGTGCAATTAGTAAGACAATCATGTACAATGAAAAAAAAAACTACTAAAGCATGTAACATATACAATGATTCTTTAAATAAATGTAAAATGATCGAGGTCTAGATATACTGAGATTTTCTAACTACAAGAATATCAGATATACTTTTTGCCAAAATACACACCACTTGCAGAAACTGGTCCTAAATCAAGAGTGACACAGTCTCAATGAAGACATTATTCTATTGATAACCATCCACTCTACTGATGTACTCAATGAAAACTATTACAAAAATAGGAAAATCCTACTCAGATGACTAAATAAGCTGTACTGTAAAAAAAACTAACATTATTAGTGTCAGTTGTACTGGTTTGATCATAATGGTAAGTATTTACTTTGAGACGGTTATTTAGTTATTATACTTTGTAATACCTTGTAATGGAAATAAAACTGCACCTCAAAAACAGTGCCTTCTATTGTGCAAACTCTGATTCACAACTGTTCCAAATAACAAACCACATTTTCAGGTTTGAAAACCAACAGAAATACGGTAGCAGTACAAAAATCTTTCAAATCCTGGGGCGGCTAGGGTTATTACTTTCCTGCCCTCTGATCATTAAAGCTCACAGAAGAGCACACTAGACTGACTGTATACTAATATCATGCTCTTTTATATCCTTGTAAGATCCTGTAGCTTATTTGCAGAAAAAGGTAGTTTTCATATAGCCTACATAAATACCTCACCTGCCTTTTAAACGACAGTGGAATTAACTTCCATACTGAAATGTTATGGTCTGCAACAACAACAGTTGTTTAGAGTGTCCTTCTTTGGTATTGTATATGGATCACACAATGTTCACTTCAGTGAATCTTCAAACAAGCATCTGCTTTTTTCCACAAATACATTCACGCAGAATCCCAATGGATAATTTCCTGCTCACTGGAATCTGCACTCATTTGTTATAAACAAAACAAAAAGACAAGTTGTTTCAACTTCTTGTTCGAGGAGATTTAAAAACTATGAAATAGTAATACACAGTGATGATCCCCTGAGAATTATACAGAAAGGCAGAATGTTTTCCTCTTAGCAGTGTCACCAAATAAATTAGAGCTTGAATAAAACATTGAATTGGCCAGATGAAAAAGGGGAAAACATTTATATTCTATTCTATTATGTTTTTCTATTCAGTCTTGGTTCACCACAAATTCTTCTCAAATCAAGTTTATAGTGCCTGCACTGGTCTGCAAAAACACTGCCTGGCTGACATTCATACTGTACTAGAAACTCTAGAAAGTCTTTGCTTCATCATCCATTCTGAAGCCATCCTTTGACGACCTTTTAATGATACTTAAACAGAGGACACAGCTTGGCTTAATAGAGCCTCTTTAATTCATCAGAGCATATTAGCCACAGAATAACATAAAGTGACTGAAACTGAAATGATCCATTGTACATACTCATCAGTCCTCAGTCACCTGTGTTTGAAAAACTAGCCATGAAAAGGAAGTTTACATATAATTGTCACTGGACAAAGCAGGTAAATTTGCTCTTGTACACGTATTATATTTCACAGCAGAATATTATGCGTCTTTGTTGTTTTGTTGGATCAGAAAGTGTTTTTCTAACATTCACACAAGAGAATTAGACACATAATCAACCACATCAAACTAAATAATTGACAGATGTGTTGCCGGCTGAGGGAACAAAATAGTTATCCTGGGGACACTTAGCTTGTAGAATAGATTGACAATGCCTACATCTCTCTAAATGATATTGCCGTCCTCCTGCTGAACTTTGCAGTGTTGCTTAATTGCAGCTGTTAATTGGCTTGCCTCCAAGCTCTTTGTTTCATTGCTGAGCCCGAACACACAAACCTACTATTCCTCATAATGTTGGGATCAAGCCAAGATTTACACAACACTTTCTCACACTGATGTACTGATGAAAAACATTTACATTAACTATTGTGTGTAACATGAATCAGCAAGCATTAGTGCAACATTACGGTTTCCTGCTCATTTATAAAAAATCCCTGCGAGAGCTACTTGCTTTCCCATCAGAACAGTTTAAGTGAAAGTGCTAGCACAGGTAGATGTCAAGAGTTCTGTCAGGACTTCAGGACTCCACCCTCTGTGTCAGTTCACATGCACTATTAGAGGTGAGCAGTCAAAGAATGAAGGTAACAACAGGAAACAAACCCTGTGATACTAGACAAATCAGGCTAGTTTTACACAAGACTGTCAGCTTTAGTGTTCCTGTGTCAGAGCTCCTACAGTAGGAGGTGGGGCAGTGACCAGAGAGCTTCAACTCGGCAGCTCCAAAACACCAATCAAACACTAAATCATGATAGCACACTAGTTACATTGTGAGGGGTAAGTTGCCACTTCTGGAGAGCTCATTTATGTTGATTTTACCCATGCCAAAGAAATGAAAGCTTTGAGGTACACATACTGAGACTAACTGTGAAACTGACTGTAGTGTTGAAGAGTGAAGGAACAGACACCCTTCAAAGATTTATGTAACTCACTACTCTTTATAATTCCTTTTCCTTGCACTTAATGTGATAGATGGAGTGCCACAGTATGCACTGAGAAATCAGCATGAATAACCTAGCATTAACTGTTAATTTTAATAACCTTGACTGGAACATTTCCTGAAAAGGCAGATTCATCTATCCATTAGATATACCTGCCTATATGTGAGGGTCACTTGGGGGCTGGAGTCAATCAACACTAATATAACAGTCTATCACAGCTTCGACACAGAGGAAACCCACAGAGATGCTGAGAGAATATCTCTCCACACAGAAAGGTCAGAGAACCAGAAAGTTTAAGTCCAGAATTGTGATGCAGATTCAGATGTGAAATAATACACCTGAATGTGCATCAACATTTAAGTTTAACTAAAATCTTGCGCAGGTAAGATACAGAAAATGAAGGCAAGCCTAAATGTGGTCCTAAAAGAGACGGGACTGTCCTTCTGTCCTTGTGCTTAAACCCAACAAAACTTCTACGTTTGACACCAAAGACAATTGCAACAGACTTGTTGGGAAACAGAAGATACAGGAAAGAATGAATGGAAGCACCAGACATACTGTAAAATCACTGTGCATAAAATCAAACAAGTCATAAGAGAGAAGGCATCAAGTGTGCAGGATCTATTTGTAAGTCAGACTGATAGGCCAAAAATGGAAGGAGAGAAACTGACGGATGCAGAAAATAAAATATAACGTCCAACTTACAAGTTTAAAAAAAACCTTGGGACATAATTTTGGTTCCAATTTAACACACACTTCTCATTTTGACACCGTAAGATCAAAAAAAGCTGTGTTATTTCACAGCCAGGCAAAGCCAACTTGAAAACAGCTACAGTGAAATTAAAAAAAAATAGTGAAGCAGGCAGGTATAGTATTATGTAATCCAGATATTAACGTTTTGTGGGATACATACTTGTAATATTGCCACAATCGTAACACCTAGTAGCAGTCTCAACAAGATTAATCACTACAAAGAACTTTTAAAAATTCAACATTAAACACTAATGTCAGAGGGCAGAGAAACGTCTAACCACACACTCCACGCAAGTCAACCTTTTTGCTGTCAGACCCATTCAACAATACCTTCGGTTACACAGGCTCTTTCACAGAGAAGGACTCAGCAGTAACCTTGCATCCCAAGGACACATCATTTGAAATGCATTGGGTGCCACAACTCTTAGAAAGACCATTTTTTGCAGAATTAACCTTAGCTAGTGTTTCCTGTCACCCACTAGTATGAGTAGTGACAGGTCCTGAGTCCTGACACACAAACACAGAGCACTTCTCGCTATGCCTTTCGTAGGTTTACCAGCTCGTAGGGCAAGAGACAAACATGACAGATAGCTTGAAAAATCTCTCAGGTCACTCAGCCCTGTGTTTGACAAATACAATCTAATTGTGTTACGTTTGTTAGAAAAAGTCTTTTTTGGAAACATGAAGGATGGAAATGTCTCTGTGACCTCTATTAGAGGCAGAGATCTATCTATCTAACCCAAGGTTACTTCAACCATGAAGTGGTCCAGGCCGTGAGCAAAGAGTCCTGTCTAAGTTTCTCCAAACAGTAAATGTGAATGCACTGTGGAGAAGAAAGAAAAGAGAAACTGAAGCCACAGTTGGCTAAAAACATGTATAATTCAAATTCATTTAGGAGGGTGAGATGAATGAATGACCTAAATGGAATTGGCAGCTGCACAGGTAGACTAGGTCTGACTAAACTGGAGTACAGTCAGTGAATTCCGATTTGTATCATGCTTTGTAACTAATGTACTAATAAAATGCTCCCAGACATTTTTTTAACCAAAATATCCAATCTTGCAATGCAACACTGAGTCTGTCTAACTACAGTGTAAAACTTTTGTGATTGTGTGTGGGCACTCACGGCACTTTAAGGTTAAGGAAAGATTGATCTCTTGGTCACTTCACACACAATGTGCTTATTCAACTTTAAACCAAACCAAAACCACATTGTTTGTCTAATTCTAACCAAAGTGCTTCCTGCCTAAATTTAACCACACACAAGACACTGGAGTCAAGCTCTGATCTGTGGTTTGACAGTAATGTGCATTTTATGCCCACCAACAGCTCTTCTGATTTTCTTCCTCTCAGTAAATGTAGAGCCTCAGTCATTCTAAAATATGTAGCATCCAAACATCAGCCAACATTTCAAATGAGATGCACAGGAACATCAGTTCAAGGAGACAGGATTGGTCCGGAGTAAGGTACCACTTCAAAGGAGAAGGACTTTATGATCATTAATGGAAGCTGTGATTACTGAAGATCCACCAGTAAAGGACCAGTACAAGATTTGGCAGCATTCATCATTTATGAAGCCAGACCACAGTTTCAACCCTCCCAGGTGTTTAATTGGCATCGCTCTTCTCCTGTTATGCAGACATATATAAGACACATTGGTTCAGACCTTGTCAGTGGAAATCTGTCAGACAAACCCTTAGTTTGTGTCACATAATAAAGTTAAATATATTATTAATCATCAGACACATCTCACATTACTGTTATAATGTAAACATTAAGCAGCAGAATGCAAAAAATCTTAATTATGTGCAGATTGATATGATTTAGAGAGATGGTGCAAACATATGATACCTCTTGAAAACCTTTAAATGCTTTGCTGAGATATCTCCCACCACAACCTATGTGGTGATGGTGATCTGTGAATCATACAAAGTCTTTCTTCAAAATAAGTAAAATCTAATGTATTGTGTAGTATTCTGTAGTTGTTACAGTAAAGTTCTGATAACAGTGTCCAGAGCATCTGTTGGCTCCTCTGATTAAATAAACCACTGTCTGGTGTGGCAAACGAGCATTACTTTTGCCACTGCAGGAACTGCCTGTTCAATCTTAAAAGGAAAGTGGATGCCTCCTGCCCAGTGCTGCAGTGTGCAAAAGAGGATGTGGTTTAATCTTCACTTCCATCTTTAATGAGCTCTGATGCAGGATGAGGCAGGATCCTGTGGTAGCTGCTAAAACACTACGCAGCCCTTGCCAAGCTGCACATAGTAACGCAATAGCTGCTGTGTGATAAAGTGATATACACAAACCATTAGGACTGTAACAAATGATTCTTGTGGCTAGCTGTGTCAGTCACTCAGACACAGCAGAGCAGAGCAGAGCTAACTAAGGCCACATTCACACAGACTTTCACAGGGTTGACCACCACCAATACAGTACATTCAACAGTTTGCTTTTGTTTTTTTTGTCATGCAATATCAGTCTAAATACTCAAGTTGAAGCAAAGCAGACAAGGGAGGTGGAAACTCAAGAGCAATGCATGAAGTGCAGGATTAACATCTCTATGCACCTTGTCCAAAAATCATTGTCTGGTCAGTGTTCCTTCTCATGTCTGTATGCATGTTAGGTGGGGTAGGCTTCTGTGTCTGTCTCTCTACTGGGAAAGATGCTTTTTTTCTCTCAACTAGCAGGATGTACAAACATTACAAAAATGTGTTGTACAACCTCAGTGGTTACAACAAACAGTATGTTCTAGTTACTACACCTTTTACTGAAGCCTATGAAGTGTAAAAACACATTCTTGAAGGTGTGTGGCCTGCTCAGGAAACACTGATACCCTGTGCATATCTCTCTTTGCCCTTATTCGTTGTTTAACAAGAGGGAGCACATATTCTTAAATTTAGTCTAACCAAGTTTGAATTGACTAAACAGCCACATGTCAATCTTTTCTAGAACTTTATTTGCAGATATGTAATCTTCAGTAATGTCACCTGGGTATAGTTAATGCATACATAAATACAGAGATTGTCTCCAGCAAATATATGTCACTGCTGGCCAGACAGCAGGTATTGCAAATATGCATTTACGCATTTCCTCTCTAGATTTTGTAGCAGAAATATGGAGCAATTAAAGAACTGACTAAAAAAACTTTTTAAATCAAGCACATGTACTGTATTTTCTTTTTACTATAATGATACATTGGCTACCTGCAAAACCTTCCCATTCAGTTGTCTCTGGCAGGTTAGTTTATGAAGGGTAATGCTCCGTATGGAAGGCTGATTAGGCAAGAGGCTACACTCAAGCTAGCAACCCAGAGGACAAGAAAAAAGGGAGGGGTCCCACTGTGGGAGCCCATTGGCCCACAGTGGCTCCTGCTCAACTAATGTAATCTATGATCTCTCCCATCCCAATTAAAAGATAAAATGGCCTCAGAACAGCTGTAAAGGGAGGGCTCACAGGAGTGTACTAACCGCTGTTAATGTCAGAAGTCTCGTTTAAAGAGCAGCATCTGTTTAGGCTCCATGCAAGCCTCATGCCTCCGAGCCTGCTAACAGCACATACTATCCTGCCCATCTGGAGCACTGCGGCAACATTGTGTGCCCAACTCACAAATGACTGGAACAGATATTGTTCTGTTCAAGTCAGGAGCCACCTCTGACATGAACGCCTAAATATTTAATAAACTTTGAGGTCAACAGTACTATTTATCAGCTTAATTGTTGACTTTTCCATTAAACGTTCCTTGTTGAGGTGTATTTCACATTAAGTATCAAACTGAAATCGCAGGAGGGCCAATAGGCTAAGTGCTGTCTGGTTCCAAGCATTTTACAGTCAAGGTTGAATAAATTAGATGATTACAGTATAACTGAAATCTTTGTTGGTAATGGCATGCAATTAATTGATTTTCACATGTAACATAGGATGCACACTTTAACAGAAAGCGGTATTTTGGTTGGGAAAGACCTAAACAAAAGCCCACATTAATTGTGTGTGCAACTGTGT
Organism: Ctenopoma kingsleyae; assembly: GCA_032353495.1. Lineage (NCBI taxonomy): Eukaryota > Metazoa > Chordata > Actinopteri > Anabantiformes > Anabantidae > Ctenopoma > Ctenopoma kingsleyae. The sequence continues at coordinate 7,099,692 of JAUBNQ010000007.1, read as the reverse complement.
GATTCCCAGAGCTATTAAAAATAACCTGGCTATGATTCGATTCTAATTGTTTAACTTAAGAACCAGTAGTCTGTACCTTCCCTGAAATCTCTTTACAGTCAGTCCAACAGAAACACACTACTGTTCGTTCTGATTCAAGGAACAGGAAACAGCAGTGCATGCAGCCAGGAAATGGGCTGCCAAGTGGGAGAACAGGAGGTCCAGTAAAAAAATTGAAATGACAGTTATTTGTTTAGGAAGACAGCAGAAGGATGTTCACTTCAGTAAATCTGATCAGATAATCCCATAGTTCAGTGGGTTTCATTGGGAAGTAAGCCCGTGCATGTCCATCAGTCCTGTCAAATGAGCTGTAAACAATGATTATGTCATGTCTCCATTAAGTAGTTTTCTAACAGAGTGCAGTATTTTTTCCAGATAGTAACATATTAGAACGCAATAATTAAATTTGATTCATGTATGGATGGACAACAAAAGAATGTGCTTTATATCACCTGCCAATAAAGGAAAGTGACAAAGCAATATTATTTTGCAGTTTTTGTTATCTGTCCTGTAATGCTCGTTCAAGTTACTTAAAGTGATGGTAAACTGATATATCCAAATTATTACTCACTGACAGGATGGTTGTTTTGTTATTGAAAATATGCCCTGCCAACTGCTACAGCATGCATAGACAGACATCCACTCCACTCCAAGTTGAAAGGTTTGCATTATCCATTGTGTACAGATTGCATGGTTGCCTACAATTGTAAACAATTTAATTTGATTGGTTAAACTTTTTACATGTGGGATAATGCTTAATTTCACTGATGTTATATTCTCACATCAGATCATCAATAGACAGAATAGCTGTGACACCAAGATCAATCAATTTCATGCAACTTGGATAGAAATCCATCCTATATCCTATTGCTCCTTGAATGTACTAGGATCTGTCTATTGTCACTAGTTTAACTGACAACATAGTACAAAACAATACATGGGGTAATTCCAGATCAGATACAAACCAAACTCAACCAAAAATATTTTTTTCCCCCATTGTTAGCACTTGGTGTAAATTAGCAGAGACAATTATCAAATATGTAGGTCTGATTTACCACATTCACCAACTCATCAAAGAATAACAGCAGAAAGCAGCTGCTCGGTGTGCACACTCAGCAGCCTTCAGGTAGCCCAGATTGGGGAAAAGTATCAGTAATCAAGTTTATCATGAAAGCAAAGCTGCAATTTCCATATGTTTGGGTTTGATTCATGGTCTACATGAAACCATGTGTAGCAGTGCAACATTACAGACCTCTCAGTGTTGTTTTAACTTGTCTTGCCACTTATTGATATTGATATGTGCCATAATTTTTGATAGTTACTCTCTGTACCTCCTAAATTCAATACTCAACATCTCATGGCTTTTATAAATGACAGAAATGTACCACATATTGCTTTATTTTTAAAGAGGAGGGAAATAATCTCTTCTTTAAACCTGTAACTTTTAAACCTTTAAATAGTTATATTATGTAGAATGTATCCACAAGTATCTACATATCAACAGATCATAATCTTTCTTTTGACCATTTCCTCAAATTGGTAAAGTTAACAGATGTAATAAGTGAATGACTACATATAAACAAGGACCTTAAGATGGGTTGCTGTACTCTAAATAGCCAATTCCTGATTTCCCATGACTTACATGCTATAATGTGACTCCAACTCATTTGGCAGAGAACCATGGGTCAAATATTTGTGGTTAAAATAGTAAGACATCATCTCTGCATAGCATTTTATGGTTTCCAGTAATCTCTGTCTTGCAGGGCACAGGTTAACAGTATGCATTAGTTTCACAATCAATGTACAAAAAACCAGCCCTAACCAGACCCAATCCCAAGAAATAGTGTTAATACATTTATGTAGGTCGTGTTAGCTTACTTAAAGATAAAGTGTGAGAACTAATGTAAAGTGTAACACAACATTAAATCACTATACAAAAATAGACAGGCAGACACCGTTTTCATGAACCTGATCCAGATGTCTTCTCAGATGTTTAACCTGACCCCAACTTTGTCCTAACATCTAACAGTTATGCCTGTTACGCCAGACCACATCCTAACCCAAGTCCAAACCCCAACCACACAGGAGGTCGCTGGGAGAACTACTATTTAAAGGGCAAGGAAACACTATCTGAAGAGGGGAACAGACTTCAGCACATAACTGGAAGGTTTGCAGTATTAATGTGTCTGAATAATTCAATGAGGAATCGCTAAAATGAAAAATAGCTCTATTCATTCATTCATTCCCCACAAGTAGAAGAAATCTAAGAGTCTGCACTGTTGATCTGTGTTAAAACTACATCAAAATCAATACAAATATGAGTCCTGTTACTTTGTTTGATATGCTCTAAAGTCTTGAACTTAAGAATTTAAAATACATGAGATGCCTTTAAAAAAATCAAAAATCCCTTCCCTAATTAATGACTATGCAGACCATCAGCTTCCATGTTTACCCCAATCTGTGAATCATCATCTTCAAAAAGCTGTGTCACCTTTCAAGTTCTACTTGAGTATTTTTGGCAGAACAAGCTCAATTATTTCCTCTGAGATTAATTGCCTCCTAAAATCATGACAGTATTTTGACAAAGTGGGGCAGCATTGGAGGTATTTTCGCTCTCCTTCTTGTTCCCCTTGTCTGGCTGCATCGGGTTCCCATTTTTTGAAATACACACTTGCTCAAGGCTTATTTGAAGAGCGAGCAGGGTTTGTGCTTGAAAGCATGAGGGAAAATCCAGCACATAAATTGTTTTCCATCACAAGCACAGGAGTAAAATAGGCAAGAGAGATGCCTGCCTTGATTCTACTTAGTGACGGAAAACTTAACTACTGAATCACAATACCAGATTCTGTTAACAAATTTTGAGAGTTGGGATTTACTGAATCATAAATTTGATGCAGGAAGAAAACTGAGTGTATGTCTTTATTATAGAAAAGCACTAGGCTGGTTATGCAATGAGAATCCTCCGTATGATTCTGAATTCAGTCCACAGCAGATTTCTGTATGAACAGATTTGCTATGCCAAATTGTGGTTATACACAGTGTAACAGCAATTTTGCTGTTGTTAGCAATATTTCCATACATAGATTGTTCCATTTAGATGGAAGTGATACCATAAAGCAACCCATTATCATTCAGAAATAAACATCATCTCTTGGATAAGCAATTGAATTGTGTAGCCTATTCTTTTTATATGAAAGGGGTTTACATCGACATAGGATGTGTTGTGGCACAGCACAAGAGTTGAATAATACAAAACAAACTGGTATATGTGTTGTTCTTAAGCAATACTGTAGTTGTATATCATTTAAAAAGGTATATGTTGTACACTTTATAATATGTACTGTATTTCAGAATCTGTATACATTATTATCATACATATAAATATGTCAGTGTGTTTCCAAAATTACCATAACAACATAACATCTACCACAGGTCACTGATTATTAGTGTACCTCTCAGCTTTGCAGTCACCAGCATGCTTCACGTCCTTGTTTCCCCAATAATTACATTACATACATAATGCTTTAGGCCAGTTTGTGGATTAGTACAACAGGACATTTGTTCAAACTCCAATATGAGCAGGCTATTTACAGTTCAGCTCATTGTAAATGCATCACCTCCCTTTAAGTCCCAACAGATGTGAAAATGTGACCAATGTGTAGCAACACTCACTACCTCATATCGCTATCAATATAAGAGCTCTTGGCACCAGTAAAAACTGCTGCAGTGAAGACTAGTCTAGCATAGATTTTACTAAGAAAAAAACAGAAAAAGCACTCTGACAACAATAAAAAAGAAAGAAGAAAACATTTGAACAAACCAGTAGGACAGTGGTAACCATTACCTATAAAGGGCTACTTTGTTAGAATCAAACAAAAATATGTCTTGTGGTACCTCTCATCTGAACTTTTAAGAGCACCACTTTCCAAAGTATCTAAATCTGATAACTGAATTCAAGAGAAGTGGCTCTAAACTCTGAGGAGCCATTGTGTTCTGCGCACCACCTTTCCTTTCCACACTCATCCAGATAGCAACAATCTCCTTGATGACCCCACACCTTATGAAGAAAAGGTACTCCAAAAACACTTTGGTGTAGGAAGCAAACATGAATGTGTAAATTGGTGAGTGGCTTAATCTCACACTAAACAGGCAAGTGTCAAAGGACACTATGTCTGGCTGCAGCTGTAATTGTCCTGAAAGAACATCAATCAGTGCGAGGAACAAGTTTACATCCACTCAAGAAACCTGGTTACTGGGAATCAGTGTATACAAGCAGCAGATGAGTAATCTGATTTTAACTGCATGCACACAGCTCAAACTGCCTGAATTAAAGGCTGCATGTAATGACCTCAGCTGCACTTCTCCGCTTAATGCAGAGTGGTGAGGGTCGCCAGCCTTTGCCCTGCACATGAAAAGCCGATTAGAAACCTGGTTAGGCATATACGTGGCAGAGAAATCCAAGTTCTCTGGGAGTAATCTACCTGGGGAAATCAAGTTTCTCTAATCCCCTACCCCATTTACAGAAACCCGTTTATATGAGAGTTAAGAAATCAGCTTATTTGTGAAACCTGACAGTAACCTGGTTACTTGAGTGCATGTTAAATGCATTGTATATGTTGCTGATGAATCCCATTTCAATTTAGTGTTAATACCTTTTGAAAGGTCCTTCAGTTCTGCTGTAAACCACATTTCAACCACACCTCAAATATCCAGAAAAGACTGAAAGATTGATTGTAACAATAACTTGAGAAAACAGGCTGCTCAGTGGAACTGGGCATGTAAAAGGTATTATTAAAAATGTTTTCATTACTTCTTAATAGTGATGCTGCTACAGTAGGGGATACAGGCAGTTGTGTGGGACACATGCAAGGATTGTCTCTTGACCATGTTTCATGGGCCTTTGACCAAGAGGATTAAAGGCTACTTAAGATGCTGGTATTAGAGTTTTACAGTCCAACAGCCAAAGACTTAATGCTATTGGAAATGCTGGCAGTTCCTAAAAAGAGCAACAGGGACTAAAGACAGCGTAGGACTGAGCCTCAGCTAATGATGCTATGCAAGTGTGAGTGTCCACAGGAAAAAAAAAGAGGGGCCTGGTGGCTAACTGAGCGAGAGATAGACTGAGAAAAGGGGGATTAGACCCTCGGATCAGGAAATTCAGCTCTGTGGGCTGCAGTGAAAGGAGTTTGTCACCCATGCCTGCTCCAACCCTACTTTGTCCTTAGAGACAATGGGCTTAGCTACTCCGAAGCACTGTTTTCTGGTTATGATCACAAACCATTACTAATGCATTACTATTGCACTTAAGACAGCAATTTACAGATTGCCATCAATTTCAAATCTTGAAACAGCATCTTGTTAATTTTGCAGAGATTTGTTATGATGAGTGGTGGGGATGGGGGGTGTCCTAACCTCTCCTGATCTACACAGATGAAAATGCATACAGTGAGACGAAGTGAGGAGGGAAATAAATTAAGGTGGCTGAGGCCATTTCGTGTGGGGAATGAAGAGATATTGCACTAAATTCCAACTGCTTCTCTTTCTGGCATGAAACTCCATGCAAATCTCCATGCTGCCCTCTGACCTGCAGACAATTGTGTGGCAGTATTTAGAGAGTGCTCCTAGAGATTCCCCCCTGGACTTTAATTAGGGGGTCTTCACATTACTATACATAACAGGCTAAATGCAGGCCAAAGCATTTTAAGCTGCTCTGCATGTGCTGCATAGCTTGCTGGTACCATGGCAAATACAGTGAAAAAGGTGATTAAATATTTCAAACTGAGCTCTTAAAAGGCTGCATTACTTGAAACATTTAACAATTGCCACAACAAGCCAAGGACAAATAAAAGGAATAGTACTAATCAAGACAGGGAAAGTACTTTTTAATGTGTGGTTGTTTGAGTGCATACACTACAGCACATTACATGTTCAGGATTAAAGCCGGAGTGCCAATAAGCAAATGTGAATTGTTGTTGCTTTTTTTCCCCAGAGAAAGTGTTATCTTAACTGACCAATCCTCCATAAGAGGTGTAACGTTTGGCAGGTGCTCTGCATTCTATTAAAAAGGATGCAGCAGTTATGATAACGCCCAGCCTGTTTCACACTGAGGCAGAGTGTGAAACAAACTGTATAGTGTATGCACAAGCAGTAAATCTGTAACGCTACAATGATAAAAGGACAGCATTTATCCTCATAGGAAATACAAGTCAGGAAACCTACAAATTAAGGTTGTTGGTTTCTGAGGAATAATGTGGTACTGTGGCAAGAAAAAAAAAATTTAGTTATTACATGAGCACAAGTCCCATAAAGCTTTCTGATTATTACATTATTAGCTGGATATATAAACAGAAACATTATATTCACCTTTGGCACCAACACAGAAATGAATCCAATGGTAATTAACTTTTTTCATTCAATCTGACAACAACTGGAGGCTATAGGCTTTGATTGGAATTATTATCTTTGCATGAACAGTACAAATTAAAATCCATTTCAACAAGAAAATTACTATATGCGGCCAGTAGGGTCGGTGCTGATTAAGTACTGTAAGTAGTGGAGCTGCTTATTTCATTTCTCTATACATCACCTTGTGAAGTAGACAGTTGACAGGTAGTCACTTAAATAAACAGAGCACTTCATCTGAAAGGTCACAGGTGCTTATCAGAATGAGGGCTGCTTGCTCTGTATCTCAGAAAAAGCTCTGAGAGGCACTGAAAATGAAAGGGACCACATGAAAGATGGGCAATGACAGCACTGCTACATATAACAAGAAATGCATAAAGATTTCACTTAAAGCTTGCTAAAGCACTTATCACCTGTCACTTTGACCGAGCATCTGCTCGCCAATCTCTTGGAGTGCTCAGGTGGGTTGTCTCCTGCCCCCCTGTCTCATAAGAGATGCATTGAAATTCAGTCGTTTGCATGGAATCAGTGAGTTTGCGGAGAATTACCTGAGCAGATTAGAGCTGGAGGCAGCTGGGGAGAGCTAGCGTCTGATGATTCCAGCTTTTCCTGCTCTATTTGTTTTCCCCGCACTTTAGCTAAATTAGTAATTACAGTCACACAGCCAATCTCACCATGGCCACTGCAAAACCAAAGAAACACCTGCAGAAGTGCTGCAAACAAACAACTAGTTTAGATCTGACAAGCTAATGAGAAAAACTGTCTCTTCTGCAATTTCCATGTTAAACCTGACAGAATTAAAGCGGACAACCAACACAATCAAAAGTGTAAAATTGGAAAGATTGTTGAACACTAAATGGTCTATCAGCAAAGTTAGAATGCATTTCTCAGAACACATCATGCAAAGCCAGTTTCTTATATCAAAAGTCACCATATTTCCAATCGAGACAATGCATTTGAGAGCAGCAGAGGATGTATTAGAGTTGAGGTTCAATAGCATCCTATCAAAAGTGTGAATCTACTATTAAATCTGCTTACCAAATCTAAATCATTTCAGACCCCTTATTGAATTTATTCAGATTTGTCAGAAACATTTTTACATAACAAAGTTAGAAATAACTAATATTAAAGTCCTGAAAACTCTTTGGCTGAGATACAGTTTTCCATCCTCTTTGAGGAGGGAAACAATACAGTTGTGAATGGCAGTCTAATTAATGGGTTGACCTCAGCAGTTTGTAGATAAGAGGACCAATGTAGCTACCATTTCACAAGAAAACATTTTATTCATTTATTCTGACTACTTTCATTTAATTTATTGTTATTAGTCATCACATTCAATATTGGCTTTAGCTTTATGTAGTCATGACTGCAATCCAAAATTGAACTTAGCTTGAAAACCCTAGTTAATGTGTTAGTTGTTAGTGTATAAATGTCCACCTCCCGAACAGGACTAAATCTGCAACTACAGTCCATATTCATGTCTATTTAGGCAATATCAGGGCCTTTACAGCAACAGTGTACTCCCCAGACAGGTTTCCAGTCTCAGCCAACACCTCATTTGGCACTAAGCCCTCAAAAGAAACCCAGACTGATGTTTGTTTCCATATAATGGAAAGAGCTTGGAGGCAATGGCTAAATAGAATTGATGAGCCAGTGGAATTCAAAATTCATCAAAATACCAGTTTCATTTTTCATGAGGCATCATTCAAATGACCAAAGAAATTCTGGGTTAGAGTAAAGTATCTGCATTTCTAAACAAAAAGTTGGCAGCGGCTCACTGGGTGAACAATAAACACGTGGTTTCCACCATTCTTTCTTCCACAACAGCTCTGACCATCGTATTGGTCTCCAGACAGTAATCAAAAGCACACATACATCTGAAAAAGCTCTTGGTACTATTAGACTGTGCTACAAGGCTTTGATGTGTTTTACCTCAGTATATTATTGCCATGTCCCAAGAACATTGTGAAACAATGGACTTTTGCTATGACCAGCCAGGCTGATGCTGCTGTCCATGCTATTTGGGGTGACTCAGCCCAGTCACCATGGAAACATGGCAGAATCACAAAGGCAGAAAGTTTGTTAAACAAGGAGGGGGCAAGGTCAGCTGGCCATGTGATGTGGGTGGTAGTGGCAGCAATTAGAAGGTGGAGGGTCAGACTGGTTGCACAAAACTAATAAAAGAATTTCTGTGACTTGATAACCTTATGTTGCTGCTACTGAATTCAAGCTGGTGAGCCAGTGTGCGAAAACTTTTCTTTTGTTGTAGTTAGCTGACATCATGAGCCGAGTACCTAGCACACCTTATGTGGTGCAAACTGTTGCTTGACACTTGTATCCCTATAGTCATACACAAATCTCATTCTGACATAAACAGACAGAGGTAAACTGACGGATGGATATTTGAGAAGACTCAAATGCCTGTCAGACAATGAGAAAAATCACACACCGATTCTCTATGGATTCTATGTCACTGCTTTCAGAAGAACCAGGCAGGTGTTCAGCAGCCTTAGCCCCAATTATAACCCAGCAGATGACTACATATTACTGTATACTGTTACGCTACAGTAAGCGGAAAAAAATGAATGCTCTTCTATGACTTCTGCCACATTCAGCTTCAGGTCTGACAAATGATTTGACTGATCCCTGCCAACCCCCAGACAGGGGTGGTGACAGAAGAAATGTTTCTTTCTGCACTTGTTCTCGTGCAGAAGTATGAATCTCCTGCTGCCACAGCAAACAACATTCAAAGCAGTCCAACTATGCTCCTGTAACTTTATTATGCCAGGCATTAATTACCTACTGAACATATTTTGAGAATACAATGGGTTCTTACAAGGGAAGTAAGATTAAGAGGAAACGTGCAGACATGTTGAAACAGAATCCATTTAAACAACAGATCAGGAGATCAGTAATGGGCTATTGAGTCTAAGAGAAAAGAGTATGCTCTTGTGGATAAACGAAGAGGAGTAAAAAGAGGCTTTCTCCAGGGAAAGCTAGATAATTCCCCATTGAGCTCATCAGCTCCCACCCATGTGCACATGCACTTATACAAAAAAAAGAGAGACAAGAGTGAGAATATTCATTAGGAGGACACTGAACTCTAGTTAAGCAAGTTGGAAGCTACAAGCCCAGGTGTGGGCTGCACCTGGGTTTGTGAAAACATCGATTCTCATTGTGGCAGGCATATTGGGATGATAATACTCTCCCTTTCTGTGACGTCACTTTCAGCCCAAACCCCCACTGCCGCCAACCTGACAGCCTGCGTTTCTCTGCTCCTCCTACTGCACCTCTGAGGTACCAGCAAAGGCGTGAAATTTGGCGAGCTATGAAACCAGCTACACAAAACAACAGACAGCAATCCACACAAGGAGTGGATAGTGTTCCTGCTTGAGTGGCAGATAAATTCCTGTTGGTTGGAAAGGCAAAGTAACAGGGTCAAATGTGAAAACAGCTGTTTTTTTTTTATCCTCACTGAGAATAAGAGACACAACCAGTTGTCTGATATTTTACGCCAGTATTCTCTGGTATCAACTTAACAGGCCGAAGCCTCTAGCTACTGTACTCTGGCAGCAAGAGACAATGTTGGAGACAGATATCTCTCCACATTACAAACAGCTGTTAATGCACTCAAACTTTGAAGTGCAATGTCACTTTTACAAGAATAGTCCTGGAAACACACAATACAGCTGCTACAGCTATGACTCAATTCTGGTTCCTCACCTGTTGCTATGAAGTCAAATAGAAGTTTGTGTGCATGTGCTTCACTGTGAGTTAGTGAGAGCATGTGTTTTATCAGTTGCTGGTGCTTGTTTGAACGGAGCTGTGATGAAAGCCTAGACAAACACAAGGGAATGTCAACCGAGAACTAAAGTCAACAGACAGAGCCTCGACTCTGCCAAGGACCCCTGTGAGAGTGACCCTGCCCTCCGACACTGCACTGGACTGCCTCTCCACATCGCTCCTCTCCTTCAAACTCCACCAGTAAGATACAGTACTGATACAGTAAAAAAAATAAGGGAGGGAGGACGATGCAGAGAGGAGACAAAAAAACAAGCTAATAAATAAACACTGCTGAGCATTTTTTCTCCTCTTCCAAGCAGGGGTGAGTCAGCTCAGCATACAGGATTAAACAAAAACTCCAGGGGTAAACACTGTCCAAACACACCACTGAACAAGTACAACTAGAGTTTGTCCATTTCCATAACTTGCCATTATGAAACGAAAATAAATCTTTATTCCGTGTTAAGTGGACTAACTGGTGCAGACAAAATATTCAAGGCAAGCTTTAGGTACTGGCTTTGAATACATTGTTGAGATTACAGCCTCAAATTTTTGGTCTGGTAATGTACTGTGAAGGCAGCAGAAGGGCAAATGGTAAAGCAGACTGAGCAAACATCTAACCCTATTCAATTCTGAGCTGAAGCTTCACTTTTTTTCTTCTTTGGCCAGTTTTGTGTGGGAAGTCAGTAGAGCGGGCTTGAATCTCTATTGACTCAATGTGCTGAGACGTTTTCCCTTTTACCAATGCTAAAGCAGGCATGAGCACTAATCCTTAGGGGTTAAATGGAGCCTCCTCTGGGGTTTCCCTACCCTGAGAGAGCCGGGGGCGGCTGCTGTGATGCACACTGAACTTTAATGTACTTGGCAGAATCTTGCAAAGGAATTCCAGTTCAAAACTCAGCAACACAAAACTGAAACACTGTTAAAACAATTCATGAGGGGTTTGCATCTACTTACATTCAAGGCTTCCCATGGCAAATACTCAGGTAATCAGTGTGAATAAGAGAAACACTACTGATAATGATGATAAGGATTATAAAATTTTAATGATCAAAGTGGGGAAATTGGGTCACTAGAGAAGCAGAAAGAAAGTTGGATAAAAACAAGTACAAAGAAATAAATGCAAAACAGTTCACAAGTACATTAAAAGACAGTGTTATAATAATTTAAGATCTGCACTGCAGGTTAGAAGTTGCAATAAAGTCAAAGAATATTAAAAAAAATCCATATTCATACTGTTCATATTGCAGTATATGTAAAAATAAGACTGTGACACAAAATGCATTTTAAGTTCAAACGATCATGAAAAAAAATCTGGAAATGTAGATTGTAAACCGGTTGACTGGGTATAGGAAGAATTACTTTTGAAAATGACACAGTCACAGTGATGAATGTTTCCAAATAGGAAAAGCTGGTATTTTCTGCATCAATAGTGACCTTTACAGAGAGGAAAATGCGTTTTTGAGGGCCTGGTGCAATGTTACGTTCAAACTTCATGCAGGCGGCTACAATTCAATCAACAGAAAGACTGTTCACCAATAACACCCACCAGAGAAAGAGACCATTTCCATTTCAAATCGCAGCCATTTTCACACCAGCACTGAGACAGCATCAGCAGCTGCCAAAGTCTGGCAGCTCCTGCCCCCTGTGTTTTTCCCCTATCTCTGCATATAAATTCACATCTCTTGCCTGTGTGATTGTGACTGAGGTCGGTTATAATGACACTATTTCTATTTACGCAACACATCTACCCATCTCCTCTGTCAGTGATTTGCTGGTTGACTTCCTCTGCCTTTTACTGGTTGTCTTTGATGGGTCAACTTAAAAGAGTTCTAACTGGCCTGTGAAATGCTGCAGCTTTGCCTTTTTATTCATTTGTAAAATTGGAGCATAAACGGATATAATTCAACACTACAATCTGTAAGAGGAGAAGCACTGCTCCTGCACAGAGAACCCTTAAATTCAAATACAATACTTATTTTGCAGGCATTTTTATTTTTATTATGCATTTCAATATGTGCAAACATGTCTTGTATTCACCAGAAATAAAAACTCTTAATGGTTTCTATCACTAAATGAAGCACGTAAGCAGCCAAATACTAAAATTATGTTTATACAAGCATATTTTCTTAAAAGTTTAATTGCCATCAATGATTTTCTTTTTGTGATGCTGGGCAACAGACAACTGTCAGCCCTGAACTTAGTTAAGCCTTCCTGTGATCCTTTCACAACTCCTCTATTTCTATTGTAGGGATTTTTTTATTGTTTCGTGGCTAGGTTTTGCCACTTTTCCTTTAAGGTGTTTATGCAAAGACCTTTTAGTTTTAGTTTTTAATATTACATCCAGCTTATCATTATATTTATTGAAATTTGAATAAACCCACCTACATGGCAGTGATCATAAGAAGATGTTGAGTTTTTTTGGTTCATATTACTAGCATGTCTAAAGTTTCACTAATTCTATGCACATGTAGATGAAAAGCATGTGCATGTCCAAGATAAGTACCCCAAATCCCCACACTGAAATCCTCCCACACCTCAGCTACATCAATTCCAATTGTGGAGTGGGATAAAGAGTGTCTACTCCAGTTACATGCAGTTTTACCTAAAACATGTCATTCACAACTCCACCAGAAGCACTTTACACTCTTGCACTAATAGATGGGCAGGCAGTCTACCAACACTTCTTTCAGGAAAGTTATAAGTGTCCCCTTATCTGATCCTTTATTCCCCCATCATCACTCTCCATAGGTTTTCTTTAAATGTGGCTCCTGGCGGCAGAGGAATTAGACATCTGATATCCAAGTTAGTCAGGATAAGTGTTGAAGCACTGGTGTCAGACGCTGAGGCATAGGCACCTTCTTGTTATTTGGATGGTTAGAGGTGTTACTTAAAAACACCTTCAGGTGGAGTAAAATGCCAATTAGAGGGTTCCAGTTCCTTCAGTGTTCACAATATGGTGTATGGTGTTCACAATAGCTTAAACTGAAGACGATTCTCAACACCAGATTGATAATGTTAACATAATTCTACCCAACTTCAAGAGATAACAACATAATGATGCAAACTGGAGTATATCACTACAGTCAACCATATACATATGTGGAACTAGATAATGAGAAAGTATTTCAAGCAAGTGATTGAAGCATTGGCTCCGAGTTGAGAACACTGATTGCAAGTTTGCTCTAAACCACATGAACACACAAATTCTCTCACTACAGTACTTTCCTAGCATACATACATACTAGCATACACTGTGCTCAGCAGTGGAAAAAACAAAAAAAGCTGGAAAATCATAAAAAAAAGGTCATTTTTAAGATATGACTGATGAGAGTAAACATCATCTAGATCACAGAGAAAACAAAGTCAGATTTAGTGTTTGGCACAGATAAGTGAACGCTTTGATCACAATGATGGCAGCTCTGTGTGAGGAGACCTCCGTTTTCTAGTCCTCCCCCCCGCTTTACCAAAAATGCTGTTGTCTAAGAACCGTACTTCCTGTATGTGTTCCAATTAGCAGGGCCATTGCAGACCGTGAGGTATTGTATAATCTTATCTTATCAAGAGAAGCAAAGACTGAGTTTGTTTCCCCAGATAACATTGGTCCTGACTTCCTCTCCTTACAACTCTAAACCTTGACTGACCCTTCACATGACAATCCTAATTTCTTTCTCCTAAGGGCTAGAAAACTAAATTCACACATATACTGAAGAAAAATGGTGTTGAGTTAAAGAATTAGAAAGCTGCGTGCTTGACTTTAGGGTTGTCTTGGCATTTACACAAATATATGTAGTCAATTGTAAAGATAAATGCTATCATTTAACTAAGGTTGGAGAAAAGATGCTAAGTTGGCTAATTACAGATTTAGTGCAGGGATACTAAACCAGTTACAAAGAAAAAGAGAAGGACTTCAATTAGAGATGTATGCTGGACTGTGAAACACTGTATGGTAATTCTATCTTTTATCTCCTTTATTGTGCTGATTAGTGCAGTGGGGTGGGGGGTGCTCCATCTAATCTGATCACAGAGCATTGTGTTTGAGGACATTAACCTATGGGAGGTCCTAAGGTTGACAAGTAAGCTCCTTCCCCCATTTACCTTTTAATGGAACTCGCTCATCCCTGATTTTCTCTGTCTCTACAGACAACACAACAGCAATCACAAAAACAACCAAAGAAAACAAAAGATGAGGGAAAAAACAGCCGACTGAGCTATTTGCATGGCTTGTCATTCTTCCACAAACGTGTGGTCCAAACAACCACTGACCGAGGCCCCTGGGCTTGCCTAGGCAGCAGGATGTCAGCCTCTTTAGTCTCTGTTGTTTTTGGCTCTTTCCTTTTTTCAGGCTGCATCCTAGTCCCAAGAGATGAAAGGGTCAAACCATCTCTCAACATCTGGGATCTGCATCAAAAAAGACTAGTACCTTTCTGCAGAGAACTAGGAATCATGCGCGTGGCAAAGCCGTGCTTCATGTAACTGACAACCGTACTCTTATGTATACAGCTCCATCGGTCTAAGCTTTCCATTTTGGGCAATACATTTGCACAAACCCACACTAATGAAATTCAACATCCGTCTACATATTCACCCATTCACTGATTTATATTTTTTCTATAAACTCTCTATCCCTGTCACACACATTACATCCACTCCAAATCAAAAACATGAATACTCCAATAGCACCTCTCATCCACAAATCCTTCCTAAACTGTTGTGATACTGAAAAGCTGCCTGTCAGGATAGCAGAGCAGAAATGAAAGGCCCCCAGCAAAGATCGCTGCTGATTGCCTGCAGAGGATGAATATGCAAATAAAGCAGAAGGTAAATGAAAAACAAAGCAGGGGTTTTGGCAGCAGCCTTTTACATGTTACCCTTAATTTGTCACTGGTTAAGAACATGTAAAGTCTATTAATAATGAATTCCAGTCAAAGCTAAGAAGCAGACATGAGGTGAAATCAGTCTCCATTTTTTCACCTTAGCGTTGCAGTCTATTGTATTTCACAAGAGCTTTTCAGCAAATGCACACTAAGCTTAAGTGAAACAAACTGAAAATTGAAGGAACAAAATTGTATTGTATCTATAACACGTAATTTACATAGCATCAGTCAGACTGGGTCTGTGTGTTTGGCATGCAGTTCAGAAAGTAGGACACCACAGCCTGCCAACTGTAAGGCCTATGTATTGACAAGAGCAAAAAAGTCAATCAATTATCTGGTCGAATGTCTGTCATGAGACAAAAACTGGGCTTAGGACAGTGTGATAAAGAACAAAACCAAGTGCACACTTAACAGTTGTTTTGTTGCCACCAGAGCCAAAAGGCACTTTAGCCAGCACTTAGCAAAATCAAGTGGCTTCATATATTTAGCTATAGTGTCCCTCTTTGCAAACACGCAAAACAGAGTAGGAAAGAACATGTCTGTTGTCCAAACACAGTGAAATTGGCCAGACAGAGACCATCCTTGGGAAAGACGAACACCTATCCCCTTGAACAAAAGATGAACAGAGCAACAGATTTTCCCTGGTCTTGAGATAACAGAAACCCAACACCGTCGTACCCCAGTGGGGCTCTTTGTACGTTTGAGAGAGGCTCAATCAGCAGCCGGTGACAGATTGTGTCTGCAGTCGATTTAGGAGAGGAAGCCGTGGTGAGGTCAGGGACAGGTTTCTTTGCTCCGTCTCCCCAGAGGGCAGACAAGGATCAAGTCAGGATGTCCAAGACTGACCTTTTCTCACCTTGTGGTCTTTAACATACAACACCTGGATTAATATGAGAAGATAGATAAGTCCATTAAAAAAAAAAAAACAGGAAACCATTTGACCTCAAGTGAAACTTCACAACAACAATAGAAATTTGATTTCATACTCATTCGCCTCCAAATGAACAGCATACAGGCAGACAACTTATATTAGTCTAGAAATCCCATTGTGTTTCGAACAAAAGTGAGAGCCACTCCAGCTGGAAGGCAAACAAATCTGAAAAACACCACTGGAGGTCTAAGTAGTTTTGGCAGATGCTCCAGGCTTAAGTGTCTGTTCAATTAGGCACTCCAGCTAAGATGGCAATCATGGTTTAACCGTGCACCAGTGTGCTGAGGCTGAAGTTGACCTGGCAAAAGAACTGGGCACAAGATGTTAGCAGTGGTCAGTCACCCTCGTGTAGCATGCACCATTCCAATGAAACCAACAATTGTTATGAGTAGAGTGAGTAGAGCTCATGAGTAGACAATGGGAGAACAGTGCAGAAACAGAAAAAGAGTGTAAATGGGGATATTAAATGAGCTGTGCTGTCGTATGTCAGGAGGTTACATGCATGACCAGCTTTTTTCCTCCCATTCACCTGATGTCACAGTAAACAATTAATGTCTCTCTAATGCCAATTTACTGATAAAATTTCTTATTTTGCTTTTGTAACTGGCATTAATTATTACAACTCTGTGGACAAACAGAAAAACTGATAAATTTCAGGATGACTGAATAACACCTCTCTAACAGACACCTGTTTACTGGAAATGAACTTTGTCGTTGCAGGCATTCTCAGCTGAACAGTATAAAAGGCTTGAGGTAGTTATCAAAAACTAGTAGACAGTAGTGAATCACGTGTATAACAGATTAGTTTCCACATTACACGGACATATGTCACAAAGATCTGATCATTGACCCACAACATTTTTTAACAACAGATGAACAGAGCTGCTCTATTGCAGCTCAATGCACTGGGTTGTGTCTGCCTTGTCAGGTAGCCAGAGGGGAGACACTGGAGATGACGCGGAGCAGGAGAGAGTGTTGGCTGGGTCACCACTGCTATACAACTCTTTGACTAACTGGGTGACTCACTGATGTTTTGGGCCTGGAAGGGAGAAAACACACTGTTTGGGTTGATTTAAACATGAAACCAAAGAGGGTCAAAGAAAAAGTAGAAAGGGCAAAAGCCAGACAGATTCGAGTAAGTTAGAGCAACTCACACTGTCGACCCTGTATCAACACACACACACGCAAGTATGTATGGTCACCACAAACTACGCAAATACATATTGGAAAGTAGCAGAAATTAGTCTAGTTCACAATCACAACATCAAACATTCATTAACTTTCAGATTTAAAAAATACTTGTTGTATGTGCTTCATATATTTTTTATATAATAATGAGCATTTCATACATACAAAGTAGTTTGGGTTTACAGTTGTGAAACAGAATGTATACCATCAACACTGCCTGGCCAACCACCTCTATTTCAGTAAGCAAATAGGTAAGAGCCATCCATTGGATAATTACTGCAGTGATTAATATGATACAGCTGGAAACACAGACCAAATAGCTGACTACGGGAATGTACTGAAAGTCCAGGTTTTTCCATCAATGGATTTTTTTTCATCCTTGATGGCAGAGGCATATTCCAAGATGACAATGCCAGGATTCAATAGGCTCAGATTGTGAAAGAGTGCTTCAGGGAGCAAGAGACATCATTTTCACACATGGATTGGCCACTACAGAGTCCAGACGTTAGCCCCATTGGGTTTAGAAGATTTAACACAGCGATCCGATCCCATCATCAACACAAGATCTTGGGGGGAAATTAATGCAATGCTGGGCGGCAAAAAACATAATGACACTGCACTGCTTATTGAAACAATACCATGGAGAATGCATGATGGTCCAAGAAATGTTAGAATGTGGGACTTCTTTTTTGGCCAGGCAGAGTATATAGCAAAATAAATAACTGCAACAAAGATAACTCATAATATCAGTATTGAAGAATCTAATATCTAAAACAATCAAGTCCAAGCGAATCGTTTTGTGTACCTGTGATTCTCACCAACATGCACAAACATACTGTATTTCCATCCACACCCTCCCCTTCCATTTCTGCCACTGAGCATTGCGTGACCACTGACTCTTCTTGTACACATATCTGACTAGAATGTGAGCGCCTTTCCCCTTTCCTCCACTCCCCCTAGTGTATCCACCCAACACTGCATGTCCCAAACGCACAGAGAGAGAGAGGGAGAGGGAGAGGGAGAGGGAGGGGGAGGGAGAGGGAGGGAGAGGGAGGGAGAGAGAGAGGGAGGGAGAGAGAGAGAGAGCGCGCAAGAGAGACCCCTCCTCCAGATGACATCAGTGCTCTACTGAAGCAAAGCTAGAGGCAAACACAACTTCACATTTGTGTTGAGATCTACCCATGCACCTATGTCCTTGCACAGCTTACAGATTTTGTATGTGTGTGAGGGGGGGGCACCAGTAAACACAGCAGTGCTGCTACAGATGAACTCCAAATAGCTCCAGCCTGATTGAGAGGAGCTATTCTGGATCTGCATTTAAATCATCATACCTGGATTGGATTATTTTCCCCCATTGTGAACCTCAGTTTAAAAGGATACCTGTTACTTTCCTTTTTTGATTGATTATAGAGGTAAGTGCGTTTTCGCTGGTACAGCACTGTTGGGAATGCATCATTTTCTTCTTTTTTGGATTTATCTTCTGGCAGAAGGAATTTAAAGCCAGCGACGTACTAAAGAGTTGCTTGTGGGCTATCCAATTAGTTTCGCCCTTTTTCCGATCTCGTATTTTTTAATAGTGGCCCCATCGAAAAATAGTGTTTTTTTCTTCAAGTGTCGGTATCACAGTCTTCGTAAGGCTTTAAGCGATGGTTAGAAATATTCTCGAAAACACTTTTCTTCAAAATAACCAAGAATAAGCTTGTCTAAGAGTTAAAGTCTCATTTTTATCTGCCAAAATGAGAAGAATGGTTTGCGTAATCACATTATTAATCAACCTCTCCTTCGCACATTTCATCTCAAGCCCCTCTCATGCCTGCAACTTGCTGCTTCGGTCTTCCGCTGCGTCCCTCTTAATCCCGAGTG
This sequence comes from Ctenopoma kingsleyae, assembly GCA_032353495.1. Lineage (NCBI taxonomy): Eukaryota > Metazoa > Chordata > Actinopteri > Anabantiformes > Anabantidae > Ctenopoma > Ctenopoma kingsleyae. Next base: position 7,080,609 of record JAUBNQ010000007.1, on the reverse strand, counting down.
TGACTACAAACACCAGATCTGTTTTTGGTTTTTTTTTGGTATATAGAAATTAGAAATGTCTTGTTGCGACACGTAAATTCCCTTCTCAGTCGCATTTATTCTCTGCCTCAGTACATTGGTCACAAGGTGAAAACCAGAGAGCGATGGGGAAGTCTAAAATCATTTCGTTCCTTGTTTCTGTTTTAACAACATAAACCAGAATAAAGAAAACTAGTACTGAATACGCAGACTTGACAGGATTAGGGGACTGTGTTTAGTCTTCGTGTCGCAGCCCGAGCAGACACCCCGGTGTGCAGCTGAAATTGCAGCGCAGATCCCGCGGAGTTGGACGTGAAGGCGCAGCTGGAGAAACTCCGCTAAATGCGTCTCCAGCGTCACTGTCTGGACGACTCGGACCAGCTCCTATTCACATTTTACTCCAGTGAAATCTATTGTGTGAAACTATTAGCTGGTCTGATAGGACGTCCACCCAAAAACCACAATGCGTTGTGAGAGCTCTGTGCTGTAGAGATGCAGCCTTCAAGCTCCACTGAAAATGCACAAAATAAAAAACCCATTTAAGTTCCATACGCACCAGTTCGTAATAACACACTACTGTAACATAGCAATGCCTCAAAAGAAATATCTGGCACTGAAGTGCAGTTTTAGCTCCGTTATAGCTGTCGAATTAATAACTCCCCTGAAATAAACGCGCATTATAGTAGGAACAGAATGTATTATATCTTCTGTTCACGTCCTACACACAATAAATGTAAAATCCATGATTCTAATGAATCAAATGACTTCACAGTTTCTCTTTCCACGCAAACGTGGTACTTATCCTTTTAGATAATTGCAACAAAATGGACACTTTCAATTCTCATGCAGTGTATTTAAGCTGTATGTCTAATTGGCAACACCAGGGCAGGGACAGTTGTTAATCCAATTTAACATAGCCTTTTATCTTCATGGGCTGATAAGGTCATGCAGGCTTTAAACAGTGACTGATATATGCAGGCTACAATCTCATTTCAGTAAAACACTAATAGTGGAAACAAACTTTGCTTCAGTTGTCCAGCAGTGTAATGGTAGGTCTTTAATGTTCAGTGTGTGAGACACAAAGAAATACATGTTCAACATGTAGACATAAGGATAGACCCAACTGTCTTCACTGATGACTGCCTGAGGCAAAACCTGCCTGTCAATTTCTTTCCAAGGGAATTCACAATGCAGATTAACAACTAACCAGGTCACTACACACAGAATGTGCTCTAGTGTACTATACTGTACTATTTAAAGCACTTAATATGAATGTAAATGTAAGGAAAAAAGTGAGTAATGAGACATTTATATCTACTAAAGCATATTTGAGATTCAACAGTATACTCTATGGAGGCCTGATTCTTTACATAATTTCTTTAGCCACTGAATATTATCTTTACACCATCTATTACAACCTTTAAGTCAAATAATTTCAGATTAGTTAAGGAAAATAAAGATTTAAACGTGGATACAAGGCATTAATACTCCAGGGGAAAAAAAACATTTGCAAGCAAAATGAGTCAGTAAAAACTGTAGATGCTCCAGTACAGTGCTTATCCAAGGAGGGTGCAGGGAGGTGTTTTCTTGTGCTGAGGTTGGGTCCTGTGTGCAGCTTAACATTGAGTACTTAGTGTTTTGGTGTTTGCTTGCTACAAACACACATACATTTCATCTTGCAGTGCCTACCACCCCCATGTGGGGAAAAACCACTGCAGCTGCTACAAATCTCTTCTTTCAGGCTGTTACAAAAGAGAGACCCCCGTCTGTCCCAGCCCTCTCTATGCTCCTAACGGCAGCAAAAGTATCATCTGTTCAGTCATCTAAAGACAACACCAGGAGGCCACATACCAAATCCGTGAAACTAGCAGAGGTTTTTGCCCATTTCTCTCATTTTAACTGAAAAATGTTCTGTGTCCTGTGAAGTCAGATGTGACAATGAATGTTCTGTTGCATATCATCAGCACAGCAGGCCGCTGCCTGATGTATTACAACTTAATACGTAAATCAGTGGCAGAGAAAAGGTCTATCGCATCTAAAAACTGACAAAACCTCACGTTGGTTAAGAGCAAAAAAACCTGAATTTAAAAACCTAATTAAAAAATATAACTACTAAAGGACACAATATCTTTGCTTTCATATTAGATATCAACTGCTCAGACAAAACAGGTACATTAATTTGCATGACTGCCTTCTTTGAATGCATTGTTTAAGATCTACCAACATGCCAAGCACAGTTGAAGACAAAGTCTAAAGCAAACATAAACCACAATAACTATGTTGTCAATCATAATTCCAAACTTTATTAAGAATTACAAGAAATAATTAACAACACATACAAACAACACTGATTTCCCAATGGAGAGCTCTACTGAGGTACAAAATTAATTTCAGGACTCATGAATAATTTAATAGTCATCTATTACTATTTGTACAGCTCTTTCTCCCAAAAATATGTAGTCCATGTAATATTATTCTGTATTTTACAGAACTAAAAGTCATTATAATCTGCAATACTTTTGACAGGCATGAAATTGTTTCTATTTGAGTTTTTCCAAAGCCTTTCTTGTGCAGTGAATAACTAGGGGGCACAAAGTCTTAGGCTCTGTTATTGCAGACTAATGTGCATTTATGCGTGTTGAGCTCACAATGGATATCAGTGTCCAGCTTTGTGTAAGCCTCCCACGCTCTCCACTGAAAGGTAACTAGTTGTACACACACACACACACACACACACACACACACACACACACACACACACACACACACACACACAATTTTACCAGGATGCTCAATTTAACTTTGCCAGTTCAGATTAAATGAAGCAGAAGCCACGTTTCCTGCTAGAAAAATCTTCTGTCCGGCTGCTGGATCTTATTAGAATGATGGAGAAAGACGTCCATCACTAAAAATGTTTTACTCAGCCTCCACTATTCTCAAAATGATTGTGTGCACATAAACATAGCACGTGTGTTGGTGGCTGCGTGCATGCATGTAAGCTGTCAGGAAATGCAATAGTAAAGGCCTGTAAAATGAATTGGTTAAAGTAGGGAAATTTTTAATTGCCTAAATAAAACGCCTTAATACCTAGATTCGCTCTGTTAAGGCCACAAAGACCACATGCATTCCAAGTAGCAAACAATAGAGAGGGGCCACTCTTCTGAAATCTGATGAGCGTGGAAAAAGACGAGGGGAAAAACAGCCAAGCATCTAGACCTAGCTATATTCCTTGTAAAGTAAGCATGATATGGTTTGTTCAAAGTAGACTTCTGATACAGTAAGTCACTCTCAATATAATATAACACACCAAAGCCTATGGCACAGACCTATGAATTCAGCCCCCCCCCCCTTCTGTCTATATTTACATCAATGTGCATAAATGAATAACCATGTCTCACGTTCCTTCTGTATCAGATTTTGTTATCTCTGCAGACAACAGAGTTAAAGTTGCCAAACAAAGGAAACTAGTGGTAAATATTGTGTGATATCAAAAATGTTATTTTTAAATAAAATAACCCTGTCTCACAACTCCTATTTAAAATGCAGATATAATTTGCTTGGTTATCTTGATCAGACAGATATGCAGAGACAATTACTTTCTTCTATGTAATGCTAAGAATTCAAGGATTTGAATCAGGACTACATGCATAACAATATTCAGAGGACGGAGAACTTTACAAAATGAGGTGAAAGGGGCTATTTAAAATTAAAATAGCTTGACTAAGTGCTGCATTAAAAGTTCATTCAAACAGACAGTACATATCCTTCTATCAGCCACATTTTCTAAAACTCTATTACTGAATTTCATCTTCTTTTCTTTTCTTTTTTTTTACTGTGTCAGACTCCTTTATTTCAGAAGTTAGTAGAGGTCACATCTGGTGCTTTTTCCCCAGACTCTAATCTACTACTAATGTAATACTGAACTGAGGGCCGTGTTTAGATGGAACAGAAGGAAGAGGGGACGTTATTATTAGACAGCATCTCAGGAGTTGTAATCGAGTTACAAGCCTCTCAATTCCCTAATCTTCTCCTTGTCATGGGCTACAACTGTTAAATGGCGGGGCACTTGTTCCTAATTTACCTTTACATGTTTTACAGCAGACAGTGGCTGCCAGCAAGTCACATGGCTGTATATACACACAAAGCTATTGTGTTATAAGAGGAAACATAACATTTTCTTTGGCAAACGAAATTCTATTTTTACAAATGCAACACCCCCTCGTTCCCCTCTCTGTACATTCATAGAATAAACAGAGAGATATACACAGAGGGGGGATGGGGGTCACAGAGAGGAGCTGGGTGTGTCAGGGATGGATGTAGCCATCCTCTTTTCCGTATGAAATTCAGATGGGCCTTATTTGTCATAAGTTAGTATAACTAGAGTATTAACTAGTTCTAACTAGATCTGTTTTCCTCTAGCATGTGTAATCGGGAGTGGACTTGTTTCTAAACTAGAACAGAGGGAATTTTTAATAGGAGGACTGGTTCTCTTTTAAAACTCCAAATGCTCCATAGGCATAGGGGCGCCACCCTAAGCCATTGTATTAGGGTCAAAATCACTTATCTTTCAGATGCATATAGAAAACAAATGTGCGTTAGAGTAACAGACTGCAAAAGGTCAACATTGTGAATTCTTGTTTAAATGAAAAGGTATTTCTAAATAAGAGTTCACAATGTTAGGAAGGTCAGACTTTAATATCAAACTATATTTCTAAATTTAATTTGATTTCTTCTGAGTAAAATTTTTTTTAAACATAAAGGGAAAGGATGATACAACTGTTTTCTTAAAAGAAAATAATTAATTTTGTGGACTAATCATTTGCCACTGCTTATTTTTCAGAACGTCGTCCCAGGTCTGTGGAGTGCACAGCATGCAGATTCGTAGGAGGCTGGCATACGAGCATAAGCACCTTGCCCTGTTTTTCTCCTTATAGGAGAGGAGAACATTGGTCCTCTGCTTCAGGAAAAGAGACCAGAAGTCTGGATTAATGTTTATACAGGCTTGACAAGGAAGCAGAGGATTGTGGGTTACCTGGAGTACACAAGTGAAAAGGCCTGGATTGAGCCTGTGGCACAGGGGATTGGCATGGCTCACACCAGGTTTGTGTCAACTCATCATGCCTTTTGGGCCTAAGTGCAGAAAGGAGCGTTTCCTAAAGCTCACCTACTCACGGATCGCTATACAGCATACAAAAAATCTAATTTGCTGCTATGGCTGTTGATCTTGACAATTTTAAAACGCATTAGGATTTTTAATATTACTTGTGAGTGCATGCTTTGTCAGTGAGCGGGGATGCTTTTTCTTAAGGCTTATCTACCATGGTAAAGACACCGAAAGCATGAGCCTCTGACAACACAGAGGAGGTCATCATCCAAACAAGGATCAGCTCAGCAAACACTGACCAGGTCAGGATATCACTAGAAACCCCACGGACAAACCTTTCCTTTCAGAAAGGATAAGAGCAAATTCAGGAGGAAATCTTGATTGGATTTTTGGTGGCTGGAGAGGATTTACCACATCGTATAAATCAGGTATGAAAAATACGGCTGGCTTTACTTCTTTCCACTTCACCAACTAGACTTCAATTTCTTATGAGATGTGCAGGAAGAGAGGTCATGGCAGGAATGTATAATTAAAGCAATAAATCAGTATTAGCCTAATTAAAAGGGAACCACACATCAATAGTGAAAAAGAGACAACTATTTGGCACCTTCTGCTTTGCGTCATTGTTCTGTTAATTTGAGGGCTATGTCCATTAATTATTATTACTATTAACTATATATTTCAATAGCTTATTAAAACTTATGTACATTTAAAATATATTTAGCATGGTATAATTAAGATCAATAAGTGCAAATGACGTTCACTAATTTCTTCTTGGAACTTCAGAAAATAGGCTTGTGTGCTTCTTGGAGTTTAATGTGCTAGATTTTTATCAGACCTCTTTTCTGTGAGGAGAGAGATTTCTTCCCTTACTTGTAAGAGGCCAGCTAAACCCCAGAATTTGAATGGCAAAAGGCATGGGTAATGATCTAACTGGTCTTAAGAGTATGTCGGTTCCACAACAGTTCATCAACAAAGCCTGACTTTGTTCACCCCCGTGGTCTGTAGCGATGAAAGGCAGCCTTGAGATACAGAAACGTGTAAAACAACTAGGCAATGCTATTACATTTCACAGTCAGGGCCAAAAAAGCACAGAGATTCAATTCACACAGCTCATAAGTTGGAAAATTTCTAATAAAAAAAAAACATTTTCTAAACTTATAATTCAATAAAATCTATATTCTATATAGATGCTTCAGAGGTAACTTTTTACCTCTGAGCAAAAGTGAAAAAAAAGTTTCTTTTCAGTATTGGGCAAGCCAACTCATCAGTTCATATCAATTTGATAGAAGAAATTGAAACTGATTCTTTCAGCAGTTATTTAAGCTATAAAGTGTTGCAGGCAGTATTTCAAACATCTAGCAATTATGAGAACAGGACTTTGGCTCTCTTTTAAAGGCCTTGTGCATTAAATGTACCCTTGTGTCTTCTCCCCAGGGGCTCTTGAGTGATTACACTGCCAGGCAACACAGCTTCAAGATGGTACATCAATGCAAGGCCTTTATCCTCTTCCTCATCAGGGTCGGGCTGCTGTTGGGTCTTGCTAACCCCCTGGTGACCTCTGCCTCATGTCCCTCAGCCTGCCGCTGTGATGGAACCTTCATCTACTGTAATGATCGTGGGCTAACTTCCATCCCTACTGGTATGCCGCACGATGCTACAGTGCTCTTTCTGCAAAACAATCGCATTAAGAGTTCAGGCATTCCTGCAGAGCTCCGTAGGCTCTCAAATGTGGAGAAGATCTACCTATACTGTAACAATCTGGATGAGTTTCCCACTAACCTTCCTCTTGGGCTAAAAGAGCTTCACCTACAGGAGAACAACATTCGGATGATTACCCATGCTTCTTTAGCCCAAATTCCCTACATTGAGGAACTGCATCTGGATGATAACTCCGTATCAGCAGTCAGCATAGAGGAGGGGGCCTTCAGGGACAGTACTCACCTCAGATTGCTTTTTCTATCCAGAAACCACCTAAGTACCATCCCTTCAGGCCTACCCATAAGTATTGAGGAGCTGCGCTTCGATGACAACCGCATCTCCTCCATCTCAGAGCAGTCGCTGCAAGATCTTATCAATCTGAAGCGACTAATCCTGGATGGTAACCTGCTCAACAACCGAGGAATTGGGGAAATGGCTTTCGTCAACCTGATCAACCTGACTGAGCTCTCACTGGTGAGGAACTCCCTGACGTCGCCACCAGCCAACTTGCCAGGAAACAGCTTGGAGAAACTGCAGCTACAAGATAATCACATTAATCGGGTCCCACCTGGGGCTTTTGCCTTCCTTAGGCAGCTTTATCGCCTGGACCTGTCTGGTAACAACCTTAGTAGCCTCCCACAAGGTGTTTTTGAAGATCTGGACAATCTCACACAGCTCCTACTACGCAACAACCCCTGGCAATGTACTTGCAGGATGAAATGGGTGCGTGACTGGTTGCGGTCATTGCCATCTAAGGTGAATGTACGCGGCTTCATGTGCCAGGGTCCTGATAAGGTCAAAGGCATGGCAATTAAAGACCTGACTACAGACATGTTTGACTGCACTGACTCAGAACTCATGCCCACATATGAGACAAGCACAGTATCCTACACTTTACGCCCTTCTCAGCCCCAGTGGCCCTTGTTTGTGACTAAAAGGCCTATAGTAAAAGGGTATGACATTGGTAAGATTTACCACAGCACTACAACCTCTTCAGGCAGAAAGATCATCACCATCAGTGTGAAGTCAAGTAGTGCAGATACAATACACATATCATGGAGGGTGTCACAGCCCATGACTGCCCTACGGCTTAGCTGGCTAAAGCTGGGACACAGCCCTGCCTTTGGTTCCATTACTGAGACCATTGTGCAGGGGGAGAGGACGGAATACCTGCTTACTGCACTTGAGCCAGAGTCTTCCTATAGGATATGCATGGTTCCCATGGAGACCAGCAACATTTACCTGTCAGACGAGACCCCTGTTTGTATTGAGACAGAGACTGGTTCTCACAAATCATACAATCCAACTACAACTTTAAACAGAGAACAGGAGAAGGAGCCTTACAAAAATTCCAGTCTGCCTTTGGCTGCCATCATTGGAGGGGCTGTGGCTCTTTTGGCAATAATCATGTTGGCACTGGTGTGCTGGTATGTCCACAGGAATGGTTCACTTTTTTCCAGGAACTGCACCTACAACAAAGGCCGTCGGAGAAAGGATGACTATGCCGAGGCTGGCACTAAGAAGGACAACTCTATCCTAGAAATACGAGAGACTTCTTTTCAAATGATTCCTATAAATCACCTGCCTGTGTCGAAGGAGGAGTTTGTGATACACACGATTTTCCCACCTAATGGCTTGAGTTTATACAAAAACCCACATAGTGAAAACAGTATTAACAACAGGAGCTACAGAGACAGTGGAATACCAGATTCAGACCATTCCCATTCATGATGTTGCGCGTGGACATTCATGATGAGTGCGTGACTTATACAGAGTGGCAAGACTTTTACAAAACACTGGATCTATAAGACTAATGAAGCAATGTTCTGTACATTTGCCATATAATTTATATTTAAGGACATTTTATGACGACAGAGAACGTTCCAGTTGCAGGCCATCACTGAACCGTCAGTGGGTATTGTAACTAACTGCAATTCTATATTTTAGGGATTTGTAGTAATTTGTACTGTATTTTCTTTGCTTAAGGTTATTGACCAACTAAAAGAAACTCTGTGTTTTACTGAGATATGATGACTTGTCAACTGTGAAAGTGGGTTTTCATTGCTGTGTTGAACAATCAGACTTTAGAAAACCATGTAGTATAAGCACAGGTCAATCTTTAACTTTGTGGCTGTCTAAAAAACAAAAAAGCAAAAAAATTACATGACATACACTAAGGCACAGCTGATCAACTAATCTGCAAAGCAGGCATGTTGCCCTCTAAAAGGATGAGCAGCCAGTAGTTGTTTGTTGTCATGGACAGAGAGTCTTTCTCTAGTATCTACCAGGTATGGGTATATGAATAACTAAAGGTGAGGTGCCATGCTTTATTTCTCTGCTTTGTTTAGTGTGTGATTTTTTCTGTTTGCAAGACGAAACACAGCAAAGCAACCTAAGCAGGGTTCCAGTGTTTCAGATAGGATTGTAGGCCACAGCACAGGGCAGATAAAGCACACCGACCTTAAGGAGCTCTCTGTTACTAAAACAAGTAGACTGGACAAGCTGACACAGAGGACCCCCCACTATCTCTATTTATACAAGCCAACAAAGGCCAAATGACAATGGCGGCATTCTTTAGTACCATGTACCATACGTCATTCTAGTCACCAGGCCAAAAAGACAAAACATGTTGGCTTTCATTAGAATTACCACAGTGTCAGCAACTCCTTGTTATGAGTATTATTTTGTATTATTTTTCAAATGAACACTTTTATGTTACCACAATTTGAAGTTAACTGTTCTTTACAATTTCAAACCAAAGTGCATTGTATGCCCTTTGGCCAGTCTTGTATGTGCCTTGATCCAATGCTTATTGTATTTAGCTTTTTAAGAAACCAGTGACTTTTTTTCATACACACTTGATTATGAAAAATATTGGTCATATTACAGAATAAAAGTGGACAAAATAAATTGCTCTTTTTTTTATCCTGAGTACAACAGACCACATTCAAAATAATACTTATATTATTCTATAAAGCTTATTAGAATTCTATCTTTGTACATATGTGAGCAGCTCTTTAGTAAAAAGAAGTCTACAGAGGACCTGCTTTACTCATTCATATCTGAAATTACCATTGAGGCACACAATCTAAGAATTCTTTGAGATGAAAACCATAACCTGCTTTTTTATTCTTCACAAAGCTCCGAACGCCGATGCCTTAGCTCATAGCATTAAAACCACATCTCCCCCTTCTAAGACAAGGAAATTGTCTGTTACTGTTCTTGATACTGTTCTTGAAACCCAGTTTACCACTCCACTGGCCGTCTGCAGAGCAACATCTGCTTGAGGCTGCTGTTGTTCTTTCATGCGGTGAACCCATGTGTGACTTATCCGATTGGCCAAAGAGAAATATATCACAGCAGAGTAGAAATAGGGCTGCAGAGAGATTGGACTCTAGGGTTTGATGAACCTTCCAGGCACTGGGGCAACAGGAAACTAATGATGAGCCACCATATGGAGGGTGGTACAGGCAGTTCCTGCTAGGGATGCCCATGTCTTTAGAGGACAGAGTATATATACACACTGTACCAGGCTCCAGAAGCACACTTAATTGCAAGATTACAACTCACATGAATAAGGGTCCATCAAAAGGGTAAACATGCACAAAAGTAAAAGTTATTTTTATTATCGATACTTTATTGATTGCCTTGAGGAAATTATTGGTGGTTTGGGGTTCAGTGTCTTCCACATGTGGCCAGAAACTGGGGAGGACCCAGGAAGCGAAACCACCAAATCTGGGGTCCATAGACAAGTTCCAACCACCCTACCTACTGTTGATCCTAAGGGACATTTTACTTTTAGCACATTTTACAAATACATCCAGCAGAATATTTTGTAGAAGCTGAAGTTAATTCTTTTCAAATTATAATAGGTAGACTCTTCCACTGGCCATACTCTAAAAGCATAAGTATTCAGTATGTTTCACAAAATATATTGCATGCCCACTTTCACACACCTACTAGCTGTTAACACAGTGAAAGCTTTAATTACAGTAACAGGAGTCGCTAAAAGCTGCACCAGTGATCCAAACCTTAAGTATACACTCACCCTGCACTCTAAATATATAGCATATTAACTTAGAATTAAAGTAAACAGACTGCCCACTTTTAGAATACTCAGTAGTGGTAGTTTCGACAGTAATTCTTGACTTCTGTCAAAAGTATTTTGCTCTTTTACTGTTCAACCTTAGTCCTATATTAATTGATTACAGAATCATTTATCACTACATGATAAAATTCTAAAATTGTTAAATGGTAAAAATGTGTAAATCAGGGTCTCATCTGGCTTCACAGCTGCTTCTTGGTGACAAGTAAGGTAACAGAATATTACTCTGTCTCTTCAGTAGAGTGCCCATATGTCTAGTGTTATTTTTAAGTTAGAAAAAAAACAAAACTTCGAAGAGAGTTCTAAATTTTCTTTACATAGAATTGCATTCTCTAATGTTATTGTTGGGTCTTGGGTTTGTAATGATGTATGATGACCATTTTAAAGCTCTGAGAATGAGCAAGCTGCTCTCACGTATTCTCTCACCTGTGTGATTAATTACAGTGTAGCCAAATGGTGAAAACAGCATGCTATTGTTGTGATTTTCACTTAAAAATAATACATTAAAGAGCTTTGTGCATTTTGGCTGACCAAACTATAAGGCAAAATTGGTGAACCAGACTGCTGGCAACCTCTGTGACCTCACTTATCACTCATGACCCTTGACTCATCTGTCCCTTTAAACAATTACTTAATCATTCTAATGTTCTCACTGAGGTCAAACAAGTCTTTAAACAACACAAGATGCCACATGCATTTGTCTCCTGTGTGACACTCACAGAACCTAATTATGTTTGCCTTTTATGTAACCCAGAGATTCAAACTAATGGGGCAGCTGCAATGTCTGCCCCAGGCTGCTGTTATTCCTATTGTAATGTACTGGTCAGGCAGCCAGTCACATTTGCATTCCTATAGATGCTTGTATCAAAGCTCCCCTGAATGACCTCACCATGACCAATAGCTGGGCATGGTTCTTCTCCATTAGGACTATTTGCAGGATCAAAAAGCACAGGCCATGTGATCCTATGACTGATTAGAGGTCAGTGAAGTCAGGTTAGGTTCAGTTCAAGGATCTCAGATGAAAAATTGATCCATATCATTGTTGCGAAACATAGCCAATCATTAGGGATTCAACGTGAACAAAACGCCCACTGTAAGGATGCTCTGGAGGGGGGTTAGCCAATGAGTTGAGTTTTTCGTTTTGCAGTTTTCAAGTAAGATAGTTTGAACCTTATTAGGCATGCTAGGTTAGGGTGCCTTATACTGTACAAAACAAGAGACACTCATAATTATGAGAATTATCAAAGTTAAATACTCACATACAACTTAATGCTCATACTGTACAGTCAAAGGCCATGCATATTAAATGTTTTGTTCCAGAAACAGGTTTAACACAGAATAAAAGCCCCTACTAAGCTCATGTAAAAACTGTGCTTCATCAAAACATAGACTAGCATACCAAAACAAAAAGAAACGGGGACAATAGCTCTCCGTCACATCATGTTGCATGCAGTGTGCACATCAAACAGACCCATAGTTTAATGGCCTCTAAGTGCCGAGCAGGGCAGTGCTGAGGTCAGAAGCTAAACCAAGGCTCAAAGCCTCCTACAAAGTTCACACTTTTGCCATTGCGTAAGATTTGCAAATAGTCTGTGTGTGTGTGTCCATGTGTACTAGATATAACAAAAAAAAAAAAAAAAAAGAAATTAGCCATGGATGTGCTCATGCCTGCTCTTTACATGTATCCTTTGGAAGAGTGTGTTCATTTCATTCATATACCTTTAATCATTCAAATGTGCTGTTATTAATACAAACATGCATGTCTAGGCATGGTCACCGAGATACGTTTAAATGAGCATCTGAGATGGGAATCACAGATTGGAGAAGAATCAAACCTTGAAACTTAAGACACGTGAAAAAAACTGAGTTTTGAATAGCATTAGACTATTCATGTCCATTTTGCAATGATCAAAAGGTGAAATTTGTCTTAAAGGCATCTTCATCACTCATTTAAAATTGCATTTCAGGAGGGACTTGTGCTGACCTATGCAAATGTTTGTGCTTTGCCAGATGACATTTTATTAGGTAGGCCAAGCTAGAACTAATTCAGTCTAATACAACAGTCCGGCAATAAAAGTGCATGAAAGTGAAAGTGTTTTAGAGGGGTCTTGATTCAACTGTGTGATCATTTTAGGCTATAGTTTGTGTTGCTTTTGAACTGTACTACATTACACAAACACCTCTCTAAAACTCAATAATATCACTATGAAGATTCTCAGTCATCCAGGTGAAGTTGTCTGAAAGGTGAGTCATGGCAACTGGACTTCTTTCTTTAAGGTAGAGACATTTCATTCTGCATCCACAACTTTGTCAATCTGAGGGAAGTTGGCTAGTGACCACAAAGTTATCCTCCAGGTTGGTCTCGCCTCACACCTGCCTTGAATAGGCTCTGCCTATTCATAAATTTGTGGTCACTAGCCAACTTCCCTCAGATCGACAAAGTTCTGTGGATGCAAAATGAAACGTCTCTACCTTAAAGAAAGAAGTCCAGTTGCCATGACTCAACTTTAAGTCAATAATATCACCTTCATGAAAGTATTATTACTGTAAAGACTGTTGTATTAGAGTCCATTAGAGGCAAAACGCTCCTCACCAAACTTGATGTACCTAATAAACTGCCAACTATGTAAGTGCAATTGTGAATGTTATACTTGTGCATTCATATGAATCAGTGCACATACATCTAATTAACAAAGGCACAATCAGACCGATTGATAAGCGTGCAAGAAAAACTTAAATCCACTGTGTCCCTTCCTCAGTTATCCCAAAATGGTAATGTGACTTTGTCGCTCTCAGTTACAAGCACAGTCTGTTCTAGCAGTAAAAGAGCACAGGGGTGAGTGAGTGTCCAGTGAGAGATGTGTCATTGTGAATGATGTGCTCCTGTGTGGGGGTTTTGTCATCCCCCCTCTGTCTCAGACCAGCTCCCCCACCTTCCAGGCCAGGAACCTCTCCATCTCGTCACATTACTCAGTGACCTGAAACCACAGGGCCAAAAAACCTAACCAGCTCCTCCGTCTTCTTAATGAATGCAATTTTTTGCCTGAGAGCACAAGGCGTGCACATACATCCATCGCAACTCTAAATTATCTGACATTAATACAAATTAACAAGAGCCACCACCATCTAGACTGTGCCACCCCACAATGACAACACATCTATATCACTGTATGAAGACAGCATCTTACTCTATACACCAAAAAAACAGAGTCAATAATCTCATTTAAAACAGGCTATAACCAAAACAAAGGCACAGGGCCTGATTTGTGTCCGTGCCATTACACTATGAATTATACACAATCTGTTATGAAAATATCTATATAATTGACTCTAGTCTATGGCAGCCATTAATTCCTGTCCTCCATTAAGTGGTTTAAATGATCTTGTAAGAGGCCATACATCTCCTGATGCCCTTTATGAGATCTACACCACGTCCCCCTTAGAACTTAATCGACCCACAGTCCCATTTGTCCATGAAGTCTGATGCAAGGGAATAATCATTTCATTCCCAGGTTCTGAGGGGTCCAACTTGTCCATTACCCCCAGCAGATCTGCAGCTCTGCAGTGGAAGGCGAATCTCCTCATCGATCCATTTTCTTCTCTCATTTACGTTAAGCCAGCTTTAAATGTCAGTACAGTATTTGCATGCCAGTGTGGTTCTGTCTGCAGCTCATTATTTTCAGATGTTGACAGCATAATCACATGCAAGTTTAGCCTACTTTGTTAGGCTAATACTTGCTACAACCAAGTAATTTTGAATAGCAAGACAAGGTTTGTAAGTGTAGTGTTTGTATGTAGCTGTCTAATTCACTTTTGTTTTCAGGAGGAAACAGAAAACACATCAACCTAGCTTAATCAACTCGTTGGTAATGACAGGACATGTTCTATGCTGACCATTTGACAGCACTGTCTTAAAGTCTACTTGTCAATGTTGATGTACCAAGAATATATTATATTAATTATACAGATCACACGCTGTGGCTTTGATTCTCCATGCCTGAATTTGTCACTCCAAGATGCTTTGAAGATGACGTCTGAGCAGGGCAGAACTCAGCATGTCTGATATTACCCTTCTCACAACAATCTAACCTTCAGGCCAGAGCTCAGTCCATCTTCCCAGAAACGTCTAGCGTGCACCTGATTCACAGCAACTCCACCACTCAGATGAGGCTAATGCATACTTTTGCTCAAGGGTAAGAGTGTTTTGGTGCTTCTCCAGCAGGTGCAGAATTCAGAATTGTCAGCACCTTTTAGGACTGTAAATACAACCTGTCACCATCCATCAGGTTAGCAGAAGGTGAACACAGACACTTCAAGGCCTCGTTATTTTGCCATCTACAAGCACCTCAATATAAAATCACTGCAGTACTGCAAAGTGGTTTTGTCCCTTGTCTACTGGTATCCAACCAAGACAAAGGGTTATTAAGATTTCATGTGCACTTGGTGTGCTCACAGTTAAGTCACAGTTAACAAACTCTTGGGAGACAGAGTTGATGGAGTTGGCATCAGAAGGTTTAAACACGTGAATGCAGTTAGCGGGCTATCTCCTGCTTTCAGAAGTGTGGAAAAGTGACAGCGGTGTCATCCTGTAACTACACAAGTTATGCAGGCACGGTGCAGTGGCTTGAGAGATTGCAGTTAGAGAAATCACCCCAACCGCCAAACACAGAAAAAGTAAAGAGGAAAAAGTTTGTTGGAGAAGCCACCAATGGGCAGGGCGATGGGATGTGGGATTAATTAAAAGCTGCTGTAACTGTGGTGTACTGGTGACACGCAGCCACACGATTACTGAGATCTCTGTGTGAGAGGAATCTGCTCCCACAACTCATTTCCTCCCCATAGAGGGGGTGGGCAAAAATGGGTCTGTCTGTTGTACAAAATACTAACAAAGAGAGAATCATTTTTCATTCAGAGGAATTTGAAAATCCAAAAGAAATGAAAGGGCAGAGGATGAGAAAGGAACGATGAGGATAAATTCTTTTGTTTTCGAATTAAAGTATGCTGAATCTATTTCAATTGAGTGGTACACTGCACTGGTGGGATGAGGAGGTCAAAGAATCTAAGCCACTGTAATCCTAAGCTTGCCACTGCTTAAAACCTGTTCACGTTAACAGTGTCTACAGACACTATGACACTCACACAGCTTAAACTAACATCTGGCATTGCTGCCATATGAAACTTGAAACTTATTTCTTGGGATTCTTAGTTATTCCTTTGTTGCAAACAATAGACTGGAACAATTATCAAATACCAAAATACAATAATGCAACAACATTTAAATACAGTTATTAATGTAATGCCCCAATGATGTCAGCTGTTTGCAATTTGTTTAATAATTTCTGCCATTTATGTGAACAATCTAAAAAATAAAAATTTATATCCTCCTTACAGGCAGCTCGCCAGCAGTCATGTATAGTGCTGTCATAGCTACCACTTATGTCGGCACTTCGAGTATTGTTATTGTGGACTCCATGAATACATTTATAGCAAAGTTGAAAAGCAAAATCAAAGTGTCTTGGGAAATTTTGAAAGACATCCCACCTCTTTTAGTGTTGTGAGAGCGAGACATAACGACAACCAGGTTGGAGTGCTAAAGGTTACACCCCAGCCACAGATGTCATTAACAACAATTCTTATTAAAGGTGATAGCTATGGTGAAAACAGGATACTGTAGATGAGGAAGACAGGGTTGGGGCTTATTAATTCACACTTCACTCTTCCTGTAGAAGGCAGATAGATCTGCAAGTTTGGAGAACAGATAACATGTAAATGTACATGATCTCAGTTTGGCAGCCGTTTCATCAGGGGAAAATAATCACACTCACTAAATGATATCCACTATTTTCCACTGTTCCTCCATCACCTAATAAAGCAAAGCTTGTGACTAACTTACAATTTAAAGCTTGTCAGGAGTCAGATGAAATTTTAATATAACCAGAAGCTTTAAGGCTACTAATTATTCATGTCCTTTAATATGCAGACATTTCATTTAAACAAAAACTTAGGCAGAAGAGGAAACTTTCCAGTTTCAGAAAGCCCCGCTGAGAATGCTGGCAGGCCCATTGTTCATTTTCCAATTATAGTGGATTATTATTAGCTAGAGACACAACTGACAAAGAAGACATACATTGATGGGAGTACTGTGCTAATGAAATCATGATATGCCAGGAAGCGCAAGATGAGCAGATGATGTTATTACAAAGAGATTCTACCGTCTTTGGTGCAAAAGCCAAATTGGAGCTTTGAACTTTGCTATAAATTTCAGAAAACACTGAAATAATGGGGGAAAAAAATACGGTGTGATTTTTGTTTGTTTTTTATTTTACTGTGACAACATCGAGCTTATGGCACACATGTTCCGTATACATACATCTATCTACCATATATTCCCTGTGTTTCAGACCAGCTGCATATGGCCAAATGTATCCAGACTGGTGCTAATGTGACAAGGGTCATGGCTTTTGTGTAGAGTCACCAGAATTTGTCAATGGCACCATGAGCTTGGTCATTAATCATCCAGCCTCCTGGTTGTGTGCATACGACACAAGAGGGCAGGGTCGCAAGGGAAGGGGGTTGAGCCATGTAATGTGGGCTGCGGCCCTAGGAACCCCAATGGACTCAAATGAAGAGGTCCCACACATTCATAGTTACCAGGTCACTAATCAAATTATGTTGATAGCCGGGGATAGCACATAGGACAACTGAATTCATTTAGTATCCTTCACCCCTATTGTCTCTCTGCCAGGGCATCACTGGGGTCTAGGATAAATAAGTAACCCCCTTTTCCTCTCAATTTATTTGAATCACTTTAAATGAATAGCATGTTTAGTCAGACAGGCATGAATTAAACACAACAGAGTAGGTCATTTTGAATTTCTGATGACAGTTGTCATTGAAAGAAAAACTATGCAAACGCAAATCATTTACATGAACCAGATGGTCACAGTTTTAGGCAAATTCACCTAGTCAGGGATAAGTAATGTCTCACATTATAAATATGGCCAATACATTATTGGACAGCAGATGAAAAAAAAAGGGCACCTAGGTGAGGTCTGTCCATCCATCACCAGAGGTGATCATTTGGTTATATGTCCCCTGAAGTGCCCCTAAACAAAACAGACCTGGCACAATGTCAGACAGGACCATGTGTGCATGTGCGAGAACTTACTTACATATGCAAGTCACTGATGAATATACCAAACCCCCAAAAGTATCCAGTGCCTTTTTCTTTGTAGCATTTTAATTAATCCTGCAATGGAAGAGTGGATGTGGCAGGTTACACGTGTCTTAGGGCTGAGGTGAGAGGATAGTGAGGAGAGAGATGCATGACAGTGGGGTTAATGTCAGTGCTACCCAAGGGCATAACATAGTAAGCCTCAGGTCCACTCTTGGGCAGGTGCTTCTTCTGGGGTCACACGCCAAGTCCCCAACCACACAAAGCCACCGTCTGTCACCACAAATTCAGCCCACATGGCCAGAAACAGTAAAAACACATGGCCTCATTTGATTTGGTAAATGTTTTTTTAATTTTTAATGATGATAAAAACAAACATTTACTTATGATTTAGCCTCTTCTATTATAAGGTAGAAATGAATCGATTGCCTGCTCATTTCCCTGACTTCTGGTCTGGTCCTGAGGTGCAGTTAATTTGAGCAGCTTAAATGTGTATTTGACAAAGCATAGAAGATGTATTATCAACACTGGTTTCTTTGCTTTGTGAAATTTGTCATTTCAATGACCACTTGTGCTCACATTTCACGGAAAGTGTGATTAGAATATAAAGTTGGTCATACATTTACACACCCTAAAAAATCCTTGAGAAATGCAAATCTTCTTTGAGGATGATTAATTGAAACCTTAAATGTGGCAGCCACTGTTTCATGCTCTAGAGTGGGCCATGGTGGGTGACTGCACACACTAGCGGTGAAACTTGATGTGGGCTAGCTTGTCCATGCTTACCCATGTCCAGCCAGAATACTAAACACTGTGAAGGTGAACAGTGTGACCATGTCCCAATGAGAAAATTGTATTTCAGAGTCAAAATGAGAACTGCTTTAATCAATAAGTGAAATAAAAGCATGAAGATATGCCGTACTGACAAATATCTCGGTGAACAGAAATGAGAAATTGAAAAGAAGAAAGTTTCACAGTACATAAAGATGACCTTGACCTTACACTGTGTAAGGTCAAGAGGACCTGACCTGCTGTTCTGACAGGAAGAGTAGCAGATATACATGGACAACAGTATGAACCTTACTCTGAAGTATATTGACATTTTTTAGGCTTTCTCTGTCCGTCAGTGTTATGATTACAATTGAGCACATAACCATAGCCATTGCCGTTTTTCCTCTTAGGCTCACTGGGTAGTTGGATTCTGTAACAGCTGCCACTCCAGCCCCCAAGGCTGTGGTCCATCTGTGTTTCTGTCTAAGATTGAAATATACATGGGTCATGTGCAATAAAGCCAGTGATTACAACAGAAAAATTACATCAATATTAAAGGGCACATTGAAACATTGCTAGACTGCCAATCAGCAGAACAAATGGCTCCAGTATCGACTGGATACTCAACTAAAACAATGCGCTTCATTGGATGCCTGTCATTTAAGAGACAGCAGTTATCAGGTTTTACAGCCGATCGCAGCAGCTGCTGAAAAGAAGCAAGGTTCTTTACTTAGCTGTTGTGAAATAAGAGCGACATGGAAGAATGTCTGTGATAAAGGCATCTTTTGTTCAGAGGCTTAAGTGCTTGGGTTTACTATACAGTCAGAGTGCCTCTTTCATACCACCAGCACGCGATCATGGCCATATTATAAACTACTACTATTATAAAAGAACAGAGACCTAGCACAAGTTGGTCACAGAGGAGAGAAAGTAACTGATCATAAAATAAACAAAAAGGCAATCCAAAAGTAGTTACACTATCCTCTGTGCAATTTTCCACAGACCTGAGGAAAGCATCTCATTTCTATTTGTCGAATATTGGGATTTAAATGAACATTACATTAAATTAAATAATTATATTACACTGAAATAATTAATCTGTAAAATTATAAACATGCCATTTCTAAGTTAAAAGAGATACCAAATTTACCAACAAACTGCTGCAACAGCTAAGTAGCAAGCTGATCCATCAGTTCATCCATCAGTAATGTGATGAAATCATCTAAGTCACAGACATATGCGTTTTTGTGTGGGCGTGTTTGTGTGAAAACACACAAGTGAACACTCAGCTACAGAGAGAAGATGCCAAAAGATGCTAATGAATGAGAATGGACATGATGGCAAAGATGGAAACCTCAACACACAGAAAGGGAAGGAACAATATGTATAATACTGCAAACATTCAGCCCAATGAAAAAAAAAGGCTTAAATAAAAATAAATATAAACCTGTGAAAACATCAAGTGTGATGTTCCTAGAAAGCAATGAGTGATACAATAAATGAAAAAAAATATAGAAACAAGATCACAAGTGCCTAGTGATGCTCATTCTGGCATTACACTCAAGGAATGTATTCAAAATGTTAGGGTGGTAATACATTAAACTCAAAGGGCTTATCTTACCACTAGGAGTTCTGATAAATTGCACATTCAGAGGTGAGAGCTTTGTCAGTTCTCCCTCTATGTTCTGACCTACTCAAGAAGCTGCTAAGATCAACTTTTACTTCCAATTGAAATTTGAAAGTCCAAACTAACAGAAATGAACTTGTAACTATACAGTGCTGAGAAAAACACAGTAGACAGGGCAGTTGGCATTAGTCTATGAACCCCAGGGTTGGTGGTTCACTTCCCAGTTTCCCACTGATTCCTGGCCACACATAAAAGTGTCCCTGGACAAGACACTGAACCCCAACCCTTGGTGCCTCAAATGGGCTGCCTGTCCACAAGAATTTCCCCATGGGGATAAATAAAGTATATATTACTATTACTGTTACTATTATTATTATGGCAGCCACTCCTGGGAAGGGTCACCCCATTTTTACTACTGCCTGTGCAAAATGTATTGTCCAATCATAATTTTAAAAAATTACAGAAGATGCAGAAAGGTGTCACTTGGCAGATTGTGGATTCCATCCAGGGAACACAATCTAAATACTCTGTTTAGAGGTCTCAACAAATGTAACTAGTTTGAATCTTTCTATTCTATTTCTAGACACATTATCATTACTGTATTATTAGGTTTCACTGAACACCTTACACCACCCAACAAAAAATAAATCAGCACTATGACACTGGCAATCTAACATTTAGGACAATGAAGAAGGCATAACAAATAACTGGATGAAGATCCATCCATCAAATAATCAGTACTCAACCCACATTACATTTTATAATTCTATTTCCTAGGGCTGTCTTTATATTCTCATTATTAATTTTGTGTCCTGTGATTTTGATGGCACAAAATGAACCTGAGACTGTGTCCAAATGATGGTGCTAATGCTCTGATTATGTTAAGATAATGTACCTGATTAGGCTATTTCAGTCTGGCTTCATTTTAGCCGACAAGCTTCATTAGTCTCAGTCTCCAAAATGGCTCTCAAACTGCATGGACAAATGCTCATCAAGTGCTAAGAGCCATGCTGGGACCTGTGCCACACACCATAAACCTCTGATATTAATTAACATCAGTTGTTCAGAGACTTTATTGGGTGATGCCTTTTTAATTGGCATTTGCTATGACTGACAAAATCAAAAGGTAGACTTCACTGTAGGACAAATCAAGTAAATTAGTTTGAGGTGGATTGAAGAAGAAGATAGCCGCTCAGACAGAAAAAGCCAGACCACAGGCGCTCAGGCGCAGATGGAAATCCAGACTATGGGAAGACCGAATGTCTGCCAATGTGAGATAAGGACAGCAAAAACAGTATAGTGCACTGCCCCGTATTGTTGTGTTATGGAGTGGAGAACAGCGGCCAGGATCAGGTCTGCAGCAGGATCAGTTTTATTCTCAGACAGACCCTCTGATATGTATAGAACAGGCAACTTTTGTTCTTTATGTACATTCTTGCTGGATAGTCTGGGATGAATTATGGAGTCTATTTTGGTTTGGAAAGGGGTGGATAAGGTGGTGGGCCAAGATGCAAGTGAAACCCCAGAAGCCTTGAGCCCTAGAAGACATTGTGAGTGTGTTCTTCTGAAAGCAGCATGAAGTCCCTGCCAACATGGAAAACTGGGGTAAGAGCGTGCTTGGCCTCAGTGAGAGCATCAAGGCCAGCTGGTAAGAGGAGGAAGAAAGATCCAGAGCAAAGTGGTGGCTTCCCTCTATGGTTTCTGTATAAAATTTACGTGTGTGGGAATAACATGCATGTAGTTTTAACAGATATGGATAATACCCCAGATGCAACTGCTCCTCAAACAAACAACAGAGAGACTGTGTCAGTCTCTTAAGATGAAATCTCTGACATGAAAATCTTCTCCTGAAATGGCCCTTTGACATGTTCAAAATCCTTAAATTATCTTTTCAACAAAAGACTATTATTTTTCTGAAACTATTACTAGTGCATCAGTGTACAATATCCACAGTGGTAAAGTCTACGGTGGGTGACTATGCCCATCAAACTCAAAGAAAAGCATCCAAGCTCAGGTCTACAAGTTGCCAAAATGACGATTTTAAAAATTCTGTACATGGAGAAAATCCAAATGAGGCTTTGGCAGTAAGATTTGAAACAAGACAAAAATTTGTAAAATACGAGTAAAAGACTAATCTATCATCAGGAGATTATCAGAATGGGCAAGTATGCCTTGTACTGACATCTGTTAAATTGAAATTTTTTGGAAAAGCTGACAAATGCACTGCAACAAAAAAACAACCGAGGTACTGCTTCTATCGGGAGCATATTACAGGCACTTATTATGCATCAATAGTTGAAATCTGTCCAGGATTTTCTTAAATATTTCTGCTTCATGAGGTTTATGTGGTATTTCACAATCTTTATTTTTAGATAGGTGTGGGTACAACATTGATTATATTACTGCTTATATTTTCTCATATTTTACATGACATCATAATTTTAATTAGCCATATTTTAGCAGCTGAAATCAAAGTACTTTCAGTATAGGGCATGAAACTGATCATAGCCATTGAGATGTGGATGTGTGAAGTAAAGTATATGAAGGCACTGGGGTATGAAATAGTGTGTTTAATGCATCGTCACTGCTTGTTGTTTACAGAAAACACCTTTAGTCGAGTTATTTTAGTGAAATATGCAAAACTCTTGGACAAGTACAACTGCAATTCTCATCTATGCCTGTGGCACCTGGCCTTAATCAATCACCATTGTAATGAAAACTACACCCCAGCAGTTCTCTATCATTTGAAATGAAGGGTAAAAATTCAATACTTTGTCTGTGTTCAGCTTCATTTCCAAGTCAGGGACAATTAAAATCAATCAGTATGACTTCAGAGGGAGTGGTGGAGTTGAATGGGCAATGTTTTGGCAGTGTGCTGTCATTAAAATTAGTGACTGTTACAACTCACTAAGAAATGAATTAATAGAGTGTAAAAGGGTAACCTCTGACCCATGATAGGATTTGTATATACATAGTAACTGCAACACATTTCTAAAAACTAAAATTGCCCCTTATTTCTCAGTTTTTCAGAATTATTGTCTAAGTGACAGCAATAACTATCATTCACAAGGCTGCTATTTACAGTATGTCATTTCTAATAAACATCTCCAGGTTCTTTCAAAGATGGACACAGGTAAAAGTTTCTAACATTTAATTTTTTTCACCATGAAGTTCATCAACAAAGTAAGAGTAACAGTCTACAGCTACATTGTACAGCAGTGTTTTGAGGAATTTAAAATTTAGCCTGGTTCAACAAAAAGTGAAGAGATAGACGTTTTTAAAATTCATCCTGAGGAGTACACACAATGTTTGTAATAATCATGGCAATCTATTTAATAATTAGTGATGAAACAAAAATAAAAAGTCAGCAGGCCTCATTCTCTCAGGACTATAAATGAAAGTTTCAACAAAATTCTATCCTAATCTATCCTAGTTGGTGACATATTGATATTGATTGAGATATATAGTTGAGGGGCAACCAGCCGGCTAACATTTTGCAACCTATTCAATAACCAAACACAATATAGTACTGCATGCCATATATAAAACCTAGCAGTGTAACCATATCAGGGTGAACACTTGAACACTATATGAACTTTCCTACCACCTAAATGCATAGAAAAAGTGAAAAGCTCAACAAATATATAATTTAATAATAAAGTAATATTATTACTATTAAGATTATGGTGTTTTATGCAGAACAAAGATCCAACAAGAAGGGAAGCCCTGAGGATTAGGACCCAGAGCACAGAGAGAGGAAAGACACTCCTGGTCTGCTACATACAGTCATTAACCTTTCTCCAGCAGGGAAGGCCATGTGCTTTCTTCTTTCACTCTATTCACACACTTCATTAACAAGCTCCCTTTCATAGACTAATTCCCGTTTCAAATTCACTCTTTGTTAATTAGAAGCAGGTTTAACCTCACAAAGAGATTCTATTGTGTTTACTTTTTAATAATATTGCCCCATGTAAATGAATTGGCACAAAAACACACTGTCCAAGGCAGACATTTTAAAGATGTATTTCCACATAATTGAGTGTAGATACCAACCCATTTGTGCTTTTTTAGTTTAAAATAAAAAGCTTGTCTTACCTTGGATTTCTCTCCTGTTGGTGTTCATAATTAACTTCTGTTTTCAGGGGGATTTAAAACAGATTTGCTAAAGGGAGGGTTATAATGGCCTCCTCAACCAGCAAATTAACCTTGGCTGCCTTTTTCACCCAAAATGTAACAGGTTCATTATCAATTTGGGCTCTACAATGCTATTTGCAGGCTGAGAGAAAAAGATGCACAACATGAGTTGTGTCTTGACAATAATTATTTAAACAACTGTCTTCACACAGCAAACACATTTTCTCAGAAACTGTTGAGACACAGTTCCTCCAGTGCTGACCCCTGAGTCAAATGATGGGCATACTACAGTTATCATATTACCGTGAATCTCACTACCCCTTCTTAACCGTTCATCAGCAATGGTCGTTGCTGCCCAGCTGCATCATCTTCTCTTCAACGCCCTCTGCAGTAGCTACTTGCACTATCAGCACAAAATATTAACACACTGACATACAAGCAAACACAAACACATGGTACTTGTCACACTTACATGCTCCACAGAGCTGCTGACTGCAGCCTTGTCTCTGTCCATTAAGTACAAATCTAGGAGGATGGTATTTTTGAAAATACGGGTGCATACATCATACAAATTCATCAAGGATTTCACTTCTTCCATCCTCTCTAATCGCTAAGGTGTAATTAAACAAATCAACAGTCAAAAAAGCATGTTACATCCCTAGCTTTGAAGCTTAGATCTGCCGCACTATGTTCAGCGTCATCACTTTTCACAGAGGGATGGTAGAAATGTACATAAATGAAGTATAAATGTTTAACTGGATCTTTAATGTAAAACTAAAGCTTTTCATTGCTTCTTCCCTATAACCAAACATAGAAATCTACTGATATTACATCAAGACACTGGGGATATGCTAGGGATATGCTGTCAAATACAGTCATAGAAATCTCCATCTTAAATAATATCCTTCTATTCTATAGTCTAAATGAGTTTGTCACATTTTGATGACGGGGAGGGAATATGAGCCATCCCTAACACTACGTAATTGGCAGTGTTTTACTAGCACGGTTGACACCAGGGGAGAACAGTCAGTGCTCAGACAGATCAGACAGAAGGAGACACGGTGAGAGTGCCATGTACATAAGTCACTCATCTTTTTGTCTAACACACAAATACTAATAAAATTAATTACTGGGAAATACCACACTGTACCATAAAATACCATAAAACTTGTTTTCACAGTGACCTCAGAACAAATTGTCAAAGTCAAAGTAAGGCCTGAGGTGCAAATGTTTAAATACGTACATACAGTACTGTGCAAACGTTTTAGACCACTATTGTTGGTCACTAGATTAGTTTTTTAGCAGTGCTATGATGTCCATATATGTTTATTTCTTAGTTTTCTTAG
>JAUBNQ010000007.1:7007721-7049534 GCA_032353495.1 Ctenopoma kingsleyae | reverse complement strand
GTGTGTGTGTGTGTGTGTGTGTGTGTGTGTGTGTGTGTGTGTGTGTGTGTGTGTGTGTGTGTGTGCGTGCGCGCGCGCACACGAGTCAAAGACTGATCCCATTGGTAACCCTCATAACCCATCACTACCCCCTCTTCTCTACTTCGCCATACAGATCTACATTCTCCTTGTGAGGTCTAACACCAAGACCCACATACATCACTTATGTGCTCATGTGGATACTTCCCATGGACGCACTGCACTGTCATTCATACGATATGTGCATTTTTGCATTTTTATTCAGAGATCTCTGCTTTATCCAGTGAAAGGCTGCTCAAAGCTACCAGGACAAAGAAATCCACACAATAGATAGCTCCTTAGCAGAATCATATTACCCTCTATCAAATTTTATTTTGCCTCAAAGGATGCTGCTTTGCTTCTTTGAAAGGCATACTCCTTTTAAAATTAAATTATACACATGCAATAGAGTTAAGAGGCTCAGAACAACAAACAACTGCACATACCTTTACAAGCTACTGGCAACAGAAAGGCTGTCAGCCTAATCTGAAACTCATCTCCTGCCCATTAAAATGTTATTAAAACAAACTTTACTGTAATGACAATCTATTAAGATTAAGTTCAGTTGTGGCTTTCAGATCAGCTCCACAGTGCATTAAGCTTGGTCTTAACAGGAATCAGCATAAATCTGTGAGGTTGAGTTTGGTAGTGATTCGGCCGTCCTTTGCTCTATAAGGTCTGTCGACTTCAGCCACTTTGAAGTATACACAAAGCATAGCTGTTAATTGGGGCTTTCCCAGGCAACAGGCCAGCAGACATTCTCAGTCTAATGTGGCACCTGCATAAAACTGTTTACTCATATTGGCTTATATCCTGTTTTGCTTCTTGCTTGCCAGTTGCCTTCCTGCTATGGTGGTCATTGTAATACAGTCAGGGATTGGCTTCAGATAGAAAAACTTATGCCACACACAAACTGCTACCTATAAGATGAATCTATAGACATGGGAATGAAAGGAAAAGAAAAGACAGCTGAGAGGAATGAAAGAAGCAGGGGTACAGGCCTCTAAAACGACTCTCACAGAGAGTAGATTTTTGTACAGTGGCACGTATGCAAATCTGGCCATTGGGAATACGCTCTGGCTCTACTGCGCTCTATTCTGATGATGCAGTTCGAGGCAGTGGAGGAGGAAATTGAGTTTAGTCAGATAGAGAAGCTGAGTTAACATGTGGCCTGAAGGAAAAGAGGAAGGAGTCACCTCGGTCCTGTGGGTGGAGTGGCAAAGTCTTCAAGAACCCCAGTTAATGCATACAGCCCCTATGAGACAGGGATGGGGAGCTCAATGGATCTGACCATAATGACATTTAAATGTATAGTCCATTGGGTTGGAGTTAGGAGAAATGGGAGAAAAGAGAAATGTAGGATTCAAAGCTTGAAATATTGAAACTCTGTGGGTCAAAGCATTTCAACTGAACAGTTCTATATTTTGTGATTGCCAACACCACCTCTCTAATCAGCGTCCAAAACTGACTTTTCCCACTTTTACCCTACCTGGTGGATTACTATACTTGGAGGCCTTTATCTGCTGAACCTTACTTTAATAGCTGTTAAAGGTAGACTGTCAGCTCCCTCTGACCTGAATGTGAGGACTTTGTGAGAGCAAGCAACCAGAGAAGAGAAAATGTGGAGTTGAGAAGAAGGAGGTGAGAAATGTAAAAGAAAGAGAGCCATGGAGGGAGAGGGAGAGAGGTTCTCAACCTCTGAGGCTGAGAACTTCACTGTGAGTGTCTCTAATCTCCCCCAGGGAATCAAGGTTTAACTGAGGACCAGCACACAGAGCAGTATTCAGCTCTGTGCTCTATTCATTTCCTCTGCTTGATTCATTACTATGTCATCTTGACATAGAGAGTAGGTTAGAGCTTCTCTGCCACTCAAAACACACAAGGTTTGAAAACAAGGCCTAACAAATTTGAGAGAAAGGGCAGGCTCAGTAATGATGAGCAGGATATGACAGGTTTATAGGACAGGTACAAAAAAATCTGACAGCCTTTCCTTCTTCTAAATAAGTTAGTAAGATGCCATGGGCAGTACTGCCAAAATAAAGCCTTCAAACTGATTTCACCCACTTCACTGAGGTCCTTTTTCATTTCAGTAATAGTAACAGAATTAAATTTGGCTGTGGTTAAGTAACAGTGATACTTTGGTGAGGAAAACTGGTATGACTGCTCTTTCTCTTAAGTATAAGTGATATTTAAAGACACTGAAGACTGTTTGACTTTTGGTTCTATTAAGAAGCATATAAAGGAACATTTGAGTTACCTAACAATAGACAAGTTTTTTTTAAATGTGTACTAAACATATAGAAAGATCACTGGCTCACAGACCACAGAGATGAGCACCAGAATTGTCTGATCTGTATTCGGTATCAAATGCTATATACACATAGAGAAAGGATTTTGAAATGAATTCTACATGATCTGTAATTTTCTATTTGTACTAAGTAAGTGATCTATAAACACAACATGTATCTTTTGTCTCTTGTAGAAGTCTTTTCTCTGCTCCATTGTGTTTTTGTCTCCCAGTTTCTGTGTAGAGGAGTATTCTTTGTGTCTTTAGATCCTGCAGAACGGAGTGTACATTTAAAACCATAGAGGCACAAGAAAGGATGGATTATGACCACTAAAAACAGTTGGGAGGTGACGTACGATTCATACTTTTAATTGCTTAGATTTTTAATTGCTTAGATTTTTTTCCTATTTTCCATTCTCTGCTATCAGGAAAGATGAGTTTCATTATAACCCACTCTGACTTGCCATGTCCTATCATATTTTTTTATGCTCTTGTCAGGTGATTCTATCTTGTTTTGTGGTCTTGTAGTTGTCAGAGTACAAGAGAAAAGTTTGAGGTACAAACAGATTCAGACTCCCAGCATTATAAATATTATATTAACAAACATTACCTTACAAGCTCAAGGTGGAGATGTTACTCAAGTGAAACAAAAAAGATTTCACAATTTAGGCAAGCAGTCAAAAGTTACTTTATGTTTATAACACAACTTAATACATGTGCAGCACTATGGCTATTGTTATTTGTGCTATGGGCATCAAATGATGCACCACTGTGCTTTAGCTACATAGGTGTAGCATCTTCTACCTGACAACAGATGTAAGATGTTGAGTAGAAACAGACTCTTTCTTATACTTGCTGAGGTCTTCCAATACCACAGTTACCCCTGCCACAAACATTAAGCGAAGATCTGCTAGTCTTTGTCTCATGTTACATAAAGGCTACATCGGTGTTGGCTGCTCGCCTTAGCTGGAACCAGACACACTAATACTGTGGTTCCACTTATGGTTTGAGTGAAGGCACAGAACCAAAACAACTCTGCCCATTTTTGCAGCGAAAAAGGCCAGCAAATTTGAGAAGCAAAAGACGGGTTGGCGGAGAGCGTGTGATTTATTCATGGTCTTTAGATTCACCTTTTCAGATGCTGGATCATGTGAAGCAGAGCATTAACATCACATGTGCTGGTGCTTTTATGGGCCCTCATCCATTACTTCTGATTTACATTCCTCGGCTAACCGTGCTGTAACCAGAGCTGTGTAGATGCCTTTTCTTCACAGGCAGCCAGTAATATGTGTGGGAAGGGGTTAATCAACATACAACAGACAGGACCTATATGTTTGTGTCAGTTCATTTAGCACCGCTGTCAAACGTCTCTACACCTATTTCATGAATGTCTAAAAAAAAACAACTGATAATACAGCGCATGTAATTTTGCAGCCGAGCACCAATATGGACAAAGTAGAACAAAATGACTAGAAATTGCAAATTAATTAAATAAAACATTAACAGGGGAGAAAAAAGAAAAAAAAAATATTGACAGTAAATATAAATATACTGTATATTTTAGCACCCAGTCTGTAAAGAATTCTTACAGGACTTCTATTTGAAACTTATCTGCACTTCCCTGAATATGTACTCCATGGGTAAGTTAATATTTCAAACTTGTATGAGGTCCACTTATGCATGTTTACTTATAAAAAACACTGGGGAATAGGTGTTTTTGTGAGCAAAGTGTGGGTGGAGAAGCATCAAAAAGGCCAAATGAAACACTTCCAGTACCACTGAGAGATTAGATGGCAGACTCTAGCTTCAAGATATCACTATTGATTTCCCTCTCTTTCTCCCATTTCTCACTCTTTGGAAAAATAAATTCATTACTGTTCTCACTGACTCATCTCTGCACAGAGAGAAAAAAAGCCACATATTTCCAAGACAATCCATCTGAGAAATGCATTTTCACATTACATACAGCACACTGTCTAGCTAATAGCCGCAACACAGCCATTTTTTTCCATGGCCAACTAGCCCAAATGCATGCACACACGTGGTCCACAGAAAGCGGTTTCTGAACAATGTGGGGTATAACAATCTATCACATTACACTGTTATTATCATGATCATTTTTAAAGATTTGATATACAGCGTAAGAAGAAAAAAACCCTTTAGATGTATTCAAATTTGCATTTGGGTTTAGGGAGAAATTGAGTTTTTATTTTTACTCCATTTATTCTTCATGCTAACCTTGGACTTCTTATCAGACCAAGTCAAATTTAATTAGAGTTCACCCTTTCAAATCTGAAATTCGTGGCTGATTACTTGGCCTCCCTCTTGGTCCATTTGTCTTGAACCATCTCGAACATCTATGCCTAGTAAGCACCAGATAACAAAGGAGAGGGCCCAAGGAAAGTCGGGTGGTTCTGCTCCAACACTCACAACTACATCCAGATTTAATATTTCATAGCAGAGAGTTCATGATTAATGGAGGGATTTGGAGGAGTCATGAGGAGGGCCATTTAAATTGTTCCCTATCCCAAGGAGTCACCTTCTCAGACAAGCCTCTTCTAACCCTCTATTATATAAGCTTTATATAACATGAGTGAAAGAGCGTTTTGAGAATTTTTTTCTGAAATATCAAATGTGGCAGCTTGGGGAGAAAATTAGGAAAACTGTCATGTACTGAGTTTATTTGGTCATTCAACTTTCCTATCCAACAAATCTAAAGACAAAGAGGTACAGACTCAAAAAATCGCATCAACAAAGATACCATCTGTAACAGTTTATGTATGAGTAATTGTACCCACCACCTTCTTTATTTATTTTTTATTTTAAGTTATACTAGTAAATTAAAGTATACTTTACATTATAAGTCACAAGTCACCTGCTTTTGAATTTAAGTACAGCAAACATGGTTTTACACAGTATATTCATTTCTATGTAGGAATGATGTGGTTTGTGATGATATTGTTTAATATAAATACACTTGGCAAATTAGGAATTAGGTCAAAATAGTGGCTTAGGGAATACATGAATTGTAAAACTTCATGCAAAGGGTATGGTTGTATGAAGTTGTATTTTAACGTAGTCCTATTTCTTTGCACAGAATATCAGTCCTTTTGGAAAAATATCAGCAGAATGACAGTAGTATATAGCAATGTTTTACCTGCTGATTGTAGCTGATGTTAGCAGAGCCAGGTAAAGAACTGCACAGGCATCTGAGTGCCTGCAATTGTCCTCCAGGGACTGTCAACAAAAGACCTCCTATAAATATGGCACCAAGAGGCAGAAATGACGAGACACATTTCTGTCTCATTAACACCTGCTGTCTCGTCTTTAATGCTAAAATGTCCCTTAAAACGTCATCTCCTGTTCTATCAGTTCTTCCAAAGAATAACTCAGTTACTGCAGTTTTCAATCTTTCATGTTGTGCTGAAGCTTGTAACCAACAGCTGTGCTACTGTAACTTGAAAGGGAAAGAGTACTTTCCGATATTTACAACTTTCCTAGCTATTCACTTTACAAACCACATTTAGTGTATTTATTGTGCATGACCGTATTGTATGCAATGGCATTAATGATTAATTTTAATAGATCTTGAAAAAAATGGGGCAGAAGAACCTCATTCATTCTGTAGTAAGACCTGCAAACAAACTATCACGTAAAAGAGCAAAAAACATGGAAATCATAATTTATTCTGCATTTTGTCATTAATACATACAGCATGATACAGCTTATTAAAACTAAAAATATGACTGCAATTTTATATTTTATATTATTCCAGTCCTTTCTAGTCTATTGTCTAATTTATGTTTCAGGTATTTTTTTAATCCTTAATCTATTTGGCAGTCTCACACACTACTGTTATCCTCCATCACATCTGTGAGGTTTGTATAGCATAACGCGAGTCATTAAACTTTCTTCTTTGGCATCTCCTAAAAGTGAAAAAAAGCTGTTTTCTTCTTTACAAAAGAACATATTTTCTGTTTTTAACGTTTAAATAGAGCGGTCATGCCTGTTGTGTTTGAATCAATAAAAACACTTCAGAGTAAATATACATATTAGGTTAACCCCACAAAATTAAATTGACATCTCAACTGTAGAAACAGAACAAACAACTTAAATAATGGGTCCACACTAATGCAATAAACCCGTTATGTTGTCAACATAATAAACTATTTATGCATTTATTTCCCATGCTGAAGGATTTAATTTTCTAAACAAATCAAATACAGATGTTAGGATGGAAGCGTCCTATATTTGAATGAGTGAGCACAAATAACTAAAACATGTGCAGTGTTGTTCAAGGTTATTGGCATTCCACTGTGCAATTTAACAAAAACAGGTTCACATGCCCAGTGACAAAACAGATGAATCAGTTTGCTC
Organism: Ctenopoma kingsleyae; assembly: GCA_032353495.1. Classification (NCBI taxonomy): domain Eukaryota; kingdom Metazoa; phylum Chordata; class Actinopteri; order Anabantiformes; family Anabantidae; genus Ctenopoma; species Ctenopoma kingsleyae. The sequence continues at coordinate 7,042,813 of JAUBNQ010000007.1, read as the reverse complement.
ACTATCTTGGCTTTTGTTGTGGATTGAACTCCACATGATGATGCTGATGCACAAACTTCCGAGCAAGACAATGTGACCATGGAAACACTTAAAACGCAGTGTCTGAGTGAGGATTGCTCAGGACACCTGGGAACCCTTAACTAAATCATGTTGTAATATATCACATCATATTTCATCACACCTCTTCAAGAAAAAGTGAAACGGAAACTTATAGAGTCCTTACAAGTTTGCCTTTACAGATATCCATTTGAGAATACAAACTGACACACAAGCTAAGTCAATTAAACATTGTGTAATGTACATCAGACTTCATGGGGTCAAAAGACCAACAAATATGAATACTTGCAGGCTGGTATGAGAACATTTTCTATGTGAGGTCATCAGCACACACTAGAGTTACAGCTTCTGTTAACACTCAGTTATTGAATTAACTTGTGATTCAATAAAGCAGTGTTATTTCCCTTCAAACAGTTATGAGAATGCCTCTCAAATTCAAATAGAGTCGCAACTAATATAAAAGACCTTTTAGTAAGCTGGAAGCTTTGTAATGAAAACCTTGTGAAGCTGCATCAGTCAGGCAGGTCAATAAGGCCCGTCTCAAGCAATTACCCAATAAGTGTAAGATGAGTCACTGTTCAAACTGGCCAACAGATAAAGGAAAATACATGGATAAAAACTCAGGAATAAAGAATACCAGATTATGAGCTCATATGGACCAACTGTACTTCCATTTTATTTGACTATAAAGCTGAATTAATGTTCTGTTTTACCTAATGAATAAACTTAACAGAGGGCAGAAGGTTAATTTAAGGACATCATGCACATGAACGTTTAATCACAATGACAATGATCACAATGATGGGCACATAAAATGCTACACCCCTGATGCCACTTTCCAAATAATGTTTTGTCATGTCAAACAGATTTCCCCTTTTCAATTCCATTTGTGAAAGTCACACTTAGGCAATAGTGTACTTCAGCTTCATTATTCTATCAAAACTAAAAGATGTCAGGAGTGCAAGTTGCATCAACATTTTCTATATCAGTAGAGTACATTCTGAAAGTCATACTGTAAGGGTGTAGCAAGCATAGCTTTCCAGTCTCAGCAATTATAGCTAGTATGGCCCCAAACTTGCACACTATTGATTCTTCTGTTGTGAATGATAAGTACTGTATATGATGCTCCTTCCACAAAAATCAAGTCACATGTTTATACATGTGTAAACCAACATCACCTTACTAACCTAAGTGAGTTAGATAAGATTAAATATCAGATTTGATTGTTCATGTAAATGTAGTTAAGGATTAAAGCCATTTCTGAGGAGACTCAAGTACACAGAAAATGAGAACTCTCACCTTCACCTGCTACAGATCAAGGAGCAAGTCACTGTCAATGCAGTCATGCCCAACCACCTAAGGAACCCAAAAAGATGCCCAGAGCTGATGGTGTTGGCAGTACCATTCTATATGTTGTCTTTACACATAAAATGATGTTACTTGTCATACATTATTTGTAATGTAGAAGATTAAAGAGTGAGCTTCAAAACAGTATCTCTACAGCTTGTATAAATCTGCTCAGTACCCAAGCACGCTAGTTACTTCGAGTTAATTAAAAACCCTTACAAAAAATATTAATTATCTAATTAGCTCTCACCTAAGAGAAAGAAACCGAACTAATGGCTAAACTAAGTATCCAAGAATAGAGTCTCAAAATTAAAGGGGAAATGGCATTGTACTGACAGGTAATGTTTCACACTAAATTGGGTCACAGAGCTTGAATTTCACAGTAAAGGTGAGATGGCAAGCAACCGAGAAGCATCTTACAGTTAAAAAAAAGGCCAAGATAGGCAAGATGGAAGAGGCTATGGATATGAACACAAAGTATAAAGTTCAGTAGCACCTGTTTCTTTTTTAATGAGTCACTACAGTAGTCTGTATGGTACCTGTTCCCCACCGACTGTTGTATTAGCTCTTCTTCAGTACTATAGCTGTCTGAACTAAATATTCGAGCGGATAATAATTTGCAATCATCAACTGAAGGCCATTATAGTCATTATCTTATTGGAACCTAAAACCTAATAAATAAAGCAATTACTGTATAAAGTAGTTTCCAGAGGTTGACTAAATAAATTTGCACTAGTTTCCTACTTTTAAAAGAGTCAAATAACAGAGTAGAGAGATTTAATTTTCAACATATTAAAAGATCTGAAATGAAGAGAAGAAAATTACATGTGAGAAAGTCTGTTTTGTTCCAATAAAGAAACACTGTGGAGAAATAGGCAAAAAAGACACAGACCCTATAAATGCACTTCCAAGAGACGAAGGCAAATTAATGTGTTGCAAAATGAATGCAAAAATATGCAGATTCCTTCTATCAGCCTGTTCTGTTTTTTTCCTAAACCTTTGGTCTTTTAAAACTGCAGGCAGACAAACAGCAAGCTGTTTAAAATTCATGAAACATTTACTTAATTCACCAGGCAGGGACCTTTCCTGACAACCTTTTACGTCTCCCATTCAAGCTCGGCTAGTCTGACATTCGTCAGGACCACATTGGATATGATGTATGTTCTATGACACATTATTCTCCTGCGTCACTCACAACACTCCTTGGGTCTGCTTTGATCAGGGAAAAAAGTATTAGCAACACCCACATCAGACACATATCCCACTGAAAACTACTGACAAAGGACACAAGCACATATGTAGAAATCAGCAAACATAGGGGTGCATACACAAACACAAATCACAGGGACATCTATGATCATTATGACCAACCAATCACATTCTAAAGCCTCATGACCAAAAGTTAACAGCTTTCCCAGACACAGAGAGTGGTAAGGGTTACCATTATTATTCCCTTAACACCCAACAATCCTCAATGGCCAATGCTGCTTCAAGGTGTGAAAGTGTGAAAATACCATGGCTGAATAAAGGAAAAATTAAATTTATATGGTTGTAAATCACTGCCTTAATGCACAAGGAGAAAGTGTTTCACTCAGGATGTAACAAATAGTACAATATTGCAGAAGGTTCAAAAAAGACATTTTTTGAATGTGTGTTTATTCCCTTGTGATGCCAATCACATGATGCTCATGCAACTCTGAGCAGGTCACACCCCATGTCACTCCACATGCTTAAGGGTCCAGGCAGTAATCATGGCTATTGACAAACTAAAGGTCCACTTTGGCTTAATGGCCACATCTGACACAGGCTCTGATTCCTCAACCCTTCTTCCCTTTCTTCCCTTGCTGTAGTATGACTCGTGCTCAGCCCATCGCTTTCACAGCCCATCTGATTCCCAGCTACTGGTTGAGTTGAAGCCCAGCTGCCCATCGAGTTCCTCTGATGTGTGAATGACAAGGAGATGCAGTGAGAGGCACTGAACCACTCAGTGTGGAGGAGCTCCTTTGAAATCTACCAGGTTCTTTTCTTTATGCCCAGGCCGTGTAAAAGTCCATCCACGCCCTCCATGACTTCCCTCCTCCCATGTGCACTAACCCCCTTTACCAGTTCCTTCTGCTCAGCCTTCCGTGCTCCCCTATTCTGTAAAGAAAATATGCTTTCCCACAATTCCCTGAAGAGTGGTCAGTGCTTTCTACTTCCAAAAGACTGAGTGGTTTATCGAGGGCACAATGCATCCTCATGCTTATTTTTGTAGATTAAATTCAGATACTTCTCCCTGGCCATATGGCATTGGGAACACAAAGATACAGAGGTAAATGCTGAGATTAAGTTAGAGCAGTAAAGTATTTACAAACACCCAACTCATCAACAGTTTGACCCTGATGTCACCTGCTTTCTGTAAAACACAAATACCACTTAGAGTACCTGAGAAAATAAAGAGGGTATTTAACCCAGAGTTGATAAGATTTCAGCCATCTGTTTTGAAGAGCTTAACCTTAGACAGCCTTCCACTGTCTGGTTCCGTTTGGTGACAAAACAAAACCAAATGAGTGAAAAATGAGGCATGTCCAGATCTTGCATCAATCTCTGCTTAGTACATTTACTGTAGAGGAGCCATATGTCTCAAAGTTCATGTTTCACTTTGTGAAAATGGGTGGGTAGGACATCTGGGGAGGTGGAAGTTTTCTTGAATTCAGACTGATTAAAGTCATTTTCACACATGAACTCCAAGACAATGTCTAAAGAATCAGGTCTGGACATTGTGTAGAGTTGCTCTTTCACACATGTAGCACATAACGAGCACATCAACTAAAATGGAACAACCCCTCGCTTCAACCATATTGTCTACGTACTGTTATGAAAAAGGCAGGCATGACAGTTCATGTCATCATGTCAACCTAAGAAATAAACATTATTTTGCCCTATTAACAAATGGGTAAATGTAACCCCTGAGTTACAAAACTGTATGCACAGTATTTTCAATACATACGTCTGCCATTACTGTCATATTAATATTAATGACGATCGGAAAATAGCTACTATTTTCCTCATAACATCATCACAATTTCCTTCAATGAAAACTCATCCTGAAAATGAAAGACTTTGTTGTAATAAATAACAAAATGCTGCTTTCCGTCTTTTCTGCCATCTTGTACTGTAGCATAATCCACACAACTGAAAAACACATACTACACATACCACGTTGTGAGGAGTGTTGACAGGTGTCAAAGGGATTGTGTGCCATGAATGGGAAATGTCATGGTGAAGTGAGGGATTACACTGTATTACTTTCTGAATAATTCTACAGAGCCAATAGCAGTCTAGTGAAGTAGTGATAATCTGCTGTGGCCAGACCCCATCTGGACCAACAGCGGCTTAGTTCCACAGAGTTCAAACCCTGTACTGCCCACAAGGAAAACTCGGCCTACCATGTCACAGTCCATCAGAGACCTGAAATTTGGCTATTCACCCCTGCTAATTAAACCGGCTCCCTATCCACGCCACACCACCTCAAGCTCGTGACAAAGTCGTGTTCATTATGAGGCAGTGGAAGCAACCCAATGTCAAGACCTTCCATGTGAAAAGACAGCTGAGGCTAGCTCTCAGAGATGGAGAGTGTGCTATTTTTCCCCAATTTCAGAGCTGTCTAAAGCTTCAGGGACATAAAAGTCATGTGTTTGATGCCCTGTGCCACTTTTCTCTCCCCCACCACAGCTAAAATAAAAGAAATAAGTTCACTTTTCTATTCCCTTTGTACCATTATACATGTATGCTGCCACACGGCTATTTTTGTTAGATCTATATTTTGTTGACTTTGACCATTGTTCACCCATATTACAACACTGCTCATAATGTTCGTAAATGTGGCTTCTAAGTTTATGCGTTGGTTGCCTAACGGTATATGCCAAAAATGTAAATGTTCATTCCACCTCACATCCACAGTACATTACACTGAACCCTGTGAGAAATCTGTGACCAAATAGGAATGTCTGTTAATTTATACACACTGTCCATATTCTCCAGAGAACATATTTGTCACATGATGACATTTATGTTTAGCTGAGATGGCTGGATTAGAGCAAACTGATCATATAATTAGGCTAGATGGCATAAAAGGGTGTTCTATTGACCTAAGTGTCAGGTTAGGCTGATAAATGGAAACCTAAATTGGCAGCTTTGGAAGGTGGGATATCGACTCTGGTCAAATGACTCATTGATTATTTGATTATAGCACTCTGTTGTGATTAGCTGATAAACAGAGTGGATATTGGGCACACTCACTGCGAGTTTGGCTCATTGACTAGAAGATAGAGGATTCACCAGATTAGGTGAGAGATTGTGAGCAGGGGTGAAAAAAGCTCTATACTGATTTTACAATGAGTCACTAGTTGATATTCTTATGGATTTATTATCAAATCTATTATCCATTTTCCTACCTTATCTAAAAATGTATGAATCTCATACTGCGACAAATGATGGATAATAATGTAATGAAAACACTGAAGAGCTCTTAGGGTTTGTAATAAAGTTGCCTGGATCTCGGACATGTCCTCTGTCCATGCTTCTGATGCATGCTGACAGCCACTATACAAGCAGTAATAGCTAAGCATTCAGGGATCAAATTAATTCACCCTTCATGAAAACTTTATGAATACACTCTGAGGGAATATAAATGTGCATATTCTGTAGCAGTAGTGCACAGTGCAGGGAGACAAATGCATCAGAATACAAATTTTGTTAGCTCATATTCTGCCTCATCCTGCTATTAACATGATTACATCACCTGAATTAGTAAAGGAACAAGCAGCAGTTATGATTAATGCAAAGTGTGTTGTTTATTTGTTAAAACAAAGATAGAAAAGTACCTATCCGTGGCACTTAACCCACACATCTTCAACGTATTATAAATAAATGGCAAAATGTATTTTGTTTTGTTGCCTATACACAACAAAGTGGGATTAACACAAACAAATAGTCAACAGTCCCCACAAAAATAAACCTCTTCTACAAATCCACTACAACATAAGTCATATTCATCACTATTGTCATTAAAAGATTTCTATAGTCACACATATTCTTCTTGGTCATACAACAATAATCCATCTTAGGAAATCTTGCCTTTGTGGTACCACAGGGGGAAAAAATCCTTCTAAATATGCAATTAAAATTAAGTCTTGGTGGTTACATTTACATGCACAGCAGAGGTTCCATAATATTTAGGATGCTAAAGTATGCCAGCCATCATGTCCTGTTTATAATAACCCAGTTAAGCTCATATCCCAGTTGCTAGACTGAATATAAGAGCTGGTATACTGAGGCATGTAAACACTTTAGCCCAATTACTGTTGTGTTTTATGATACGCATAATTTGATTTCTATGGTAATAATCTGGCAACAGTTTTTAAGAAATAAAAATGAGAACATATACACTTACTGGCCAAGTGCACCTTTACAACTGAATAAGGTGGACAGTGAGTGAACTCTGCAGTGCTTTGTAACATTTACAGGATTTTGCTTTAAAACAGGGGTGGGCAATCCTGGTCCTTGAGGGCTACTGTCCTGCTTGTTTTCCAAAAAAATCCATGCACATATAGCTTCTGATTGGCTGAACACACCTGTTCCAGGTAATCAGCAGTGGGTAGGGCAGAGACAGCGGCCCTCGTGGACCAGGATTGCCCACCCCTGCTTTACAAAATGTGAGAAACATGTATATATCCATCACTTGTTTGTTTTAAAGAGATGTAGAGCATTAGTAACCCTAAAACATTACTACTAACAATTCAAAACACTTTTAAAGAGAACCAAATTGGATTGAGCAAGGAGGAGATTGTAATTTCTCCCTGCTGTTGAATTTCTGGGGGGTGAAAAGAGGAAAATGAGTTATGGAGCATTAACCTCTTCATTCACAATTATCTGTCTGCCTCTCTCTCAGACTCACTCTCAGTCTTGTATTACACACCACTTAATGGCACCAAATTGACTAACACTCCCTTGAGGTGCCCTCCGTCAGCCAAGCACCTGATGGTACTTTTTCACAACACCCCTCTTAATCCTAAGAGAAGGGCAAAGAAGCACCTTGATGATATCACTGATATTAAGTTTCATAGAAGTCATCACAAACTGTGTGAGGAGCAAAGGATGGAGGTGGGTTGAGGCAAGAGCAACTGGGCTGATAAGAATCTCTTTGTCTCAAAGTGATGACCTGCACTGCGAGGTCAACATCCTGGGGAGCTAACTGGTGTGATGCATTTTTAACCTTGGAGAGGTGTTGAGACACTAAAGGGTGGTGTGGAGAGAGCTATTGAGTTACTGTGACGGGAGGGACGAAGGTGGATGTTTGCTTGATGGCCTGGAGCATTTGTAAGGTAATAAGAGGGTTAGCATGTATTACAGGCATGCAACACCTGCCCTCTCACACCTGAGTCCAAAGCAACGGTTAAGGACTGATATTCTCAAAATCTCAGTGTTTACATGCAAGACAACCCATTGCACTGGCAGAACAATTCTCAGCTGTACTGCCTAAACGGTTGGCAATTAATAGTAGAAGCTCAAAAAAGAAAGTAAACAGAAAGTGGATCTAGTGTCTGAGACCAAAAGCTTTAGCTTATCACAGACTATTTCATATGGAAGCACACAGAATCTATCAAAGTGATAAATGATTATACTTCAACAGAAAATGATATCATAGGAATTATAAAGACTCCTCCTTCTTGGTCATCCAGTCCAAGTAACTGCAGTAAAACCTCTTGGCCAAAGTCATTTCAGCTGCTGTCTCGTAGCAGACAACTAAATGAGAAAACTGATGAGCCCTGTTAGCTTGCAAGTAAGTCCTTTTGTTCTGGCTTCTTGCTAATTTGTTGCAAGTCTCCATCTTTGTCCATTCAAAGCCAATTCAGCAGTTCTCAGGCATAGGAGCACCTGATGACCTCCCACTTGTAAAAAAAAAAAAAAAATGTAAGAAAAGAAGCCTTCTGATTTGGTTGGAAACAGGTGATGATACTGTAATCTTTGGTGATGCCCTGTATTGAATGAACAGATGTGATGTTAAATCTCTATGGCAACTTATTTAAAAAAATCTATATTTAAGAGTCTTATTTTTATATCCAGTTCTGTAACACTATTTTGAAAAATAGTAGATTTAATTAAAAAAAAAAAAAACTATAGCTAAACATGTAAGAATTTCATTAGTTTGGATTTACAGAGCTCTTCAGAGTTTTGTTCAAAGGTTTAATCAAATTTCCATTTTTCCCCACTCTGACAAGAAAACAGACCAGGGATAAAAATGTCATACAGTTTCACACAGTATTTGATATGCAAATAATCAAATTAAAAGTAAAATGAAATGACTCACAACCAATTCTGTCCATATTTGAAAGTAAATGGTCTGCACTTAAATAGCGCTTTTCTACATCGAAGTGCTTCTCAGTCACCCAGTCGCACACACACACGCACGCACACACGCGCACGCACACACACACACACCCGCGCGCACACACACACACACACCTGACCTGAGGCAACTTGGGGTTCAGTGTCTTGCCCACACTTTGACAAGACAGGAGGAGCCGGGAATCTAACCACCGATCCCACAACTGGTACACGACTGTTCTAACTCCTGAGTCACAGCCGCCCCAAGTAGTCTAAAACGCTTTTAGAACTACCTTTAAAACCAGTGCTGCTAATAAAATGCAAAGTCAAGTCAAGTGAGGAGGGACAGGGCTGATAAACCCCACATATACTAAATGTACCCCAATCATGAACACGTAAACAGCACACAAAAAAGCATATAATTAAAATTCCTGTGGGCAGTGGAGCAGTTCATAGACACCAATAGGTATTTACTTTATCTTTTTACAGTAGCTCTTCTGCTTTAATTGCTGTCTGAATAATAAAGCACCGGAACATTCTTGTAGTCTCTGATGAATCTGACATATCAGCTAATGAAATAAAAGCTTTCACGTCCTCTCATGCATTGTTGCCATCTTCTCTTGGGCCGTAAAGGAAAGTTGGTGAAATGTGCAATGATAAACACCCATAAACCTGTGTTTCATTTTACTGAGAGGCCATTATGGTACCATCCTGAGAGGTGCTTTCATTCTCTGACAGTTAGTGAGAATCTTCTCATCTATAAAACATGCAGGTTACGTTAAGAGGTAGCTGTAAACTGCCAGTTTGCTCATTTAGCAATGTCTGGGGAGTGTAGCTATCAGGTATTCATCTTCCACCTCATGGTTTCTTGCTCTGGCCCTGACTGGGAGGACACTGCCACACAGTCATAAATGTACAAATGAATGGGTAAAATCTCATGTTGCTCCATCACTACTCCAACAAAAGGTTTTATTAGAACAAAAACTGCTAAAATACTTTATATTGAGTGCTTTTTGCTTCTCATACTATGAAAGATTAAAGAATTATGTCACATTTGTCACTCTTCTGCAGTCTCTTGAAGAACAAGCCTGTGTATTACATTTTTGACCTGAAAGCTGGTTATGTAGCAAGATGGTGAATTTGGTACTAAAAAGGCTTGGAGAAACCACAAAGTCTTAAATTTGTACAATCCAATCTTCATTTGTAACATCCAATGTGTTTTTGGTTCAGCTAACTGTTAATGAATTCAAACCTAACTTTGCTCTATTCAGGTTGTCTGCTTCACGTATTGTGCCCGTGGGACACATAGCCATAGACCCAGAAAACTTTGCTAATTGAAAAAGTATACAGCGTCAAATATACAGCCATCCATCTTGCCTTTGCAATAACAATGCAATCAAAGGGTAAGTGCACGGAAGAATATGTTTACCGCTAATTGCAATTGAGTGCATATTCCTAATGAAGCCCAGACCTGACCCTAATGTTTGCCTATACGCATAATATTGTGTGGCATGTGTGAATTCGTGCTTCTTGGTCTTTGGTTGGTAAGATGCCAACAGAATATTTTGTTTTCATTATTAACAACTTTCAACCCACAAAACAGTCTTCACAATTACTTTGCTGGGGTAGAAGAAAGGATATGAATGAAACACGCAGCCAAGTAATTCAGGCAGGAGTGATGCTTTCTCCCATGCACCATTTGGCAGTATAAAAGAGAAGCCTGTTGTCTTTTTATGATGATTAATCTCTAAGCACAAAGCTTTTCAAGACTTCCTCATCAACTTCCTGGCTGCAGGAACTCAGGAATGTGTAAAACAATGTGTGCACATGTACCTTCACCATTCTTGCTCTACACTATGACTGAGAAATATGTCTCAGACAAGGACAAGGCTCTTAGGTACATTCTTCAGAGGAGATTAGAAAGTACAGATCTGAAGAAACTGGTGTCCTTTAAAACAACCCCATACTTGTCTATGCAAGCAGCTTATTATGACCCACAGTTATGTTAGTGTGGCGAACTCTAGAATCCATTCTAATTCAGGATCAAAGGAGGACAATAAGTAAAAGTGAAAACAAGATCCCATCAAGTCCACTCATATATGAAGCACTACTTCACCTCTTAAAAACATTTCTGCTCCCTTTAAGAAACAATACACATGGGAAATTCACAAAAACATCAACATCAACTCCAAGCTTTCAAGAAAAACAGGATGGCATATGGTTGAGGAGTTAAAGTTCAAGAACTGCATTACTGTACTCTGCATTATCAACAATTCCAGATGACTTCTTTACTTCCGCTCATTTCACAACTATCCACAGCCCCAAAGCTCCGGATGAGGTGAAATGAAATGAAAACGGGGTAATGTTGACAATGTTGTAGTATGCACAGCACAAACAGAGGTCTTTCTGACCTTAACTGAAAAATGAGGCATGTCAACTGAAAAATGAGGCATATCAAGAGAAATTGGATTGTGCTGCAACTTGCTTTCAATGAGATATAAGATATAAGATAATTGCCCTCACAATGCAGGAGTACTGCCAGTAATATTATTCAACTTCAGGCCACTAGTATTGCCGATATTGTCAACAGTGCAATATCAGCAAAAATTCAATAGTAACTGAGATGAGATTGTGTTTTGTTCCTGTCATGTTCTGTTGACAACAACTACCTCTTCCAGCTGACAGTTAGAAACTCAAATAATCTTACAATACGCAAGTTTAAAATGAACAACCAAATAATGAAAAATAATACCAATAAATACCTGTAAAAATGGATTCAATTTTATACTCCATATCAGACATCTCTTGTCTCAGAAGAGGAAAGAAACATCATAAAAAAAAGAAAGTGTTAACATCTAAATATGTTGACATACAACAGCAGACGGTTGTGATTGAGGCACCAGCTGGTGTTTAGAGTGAAAGCCTAAACCTAGTTTACCATAATGAAGCTCTCAGAGGGAGGCAATGTACTTCTTACGCCATGCTGCTTTAGCTGGCTTCTTAACACTTCTAAACCTGAAACATATACACATGAATTTTTGGGACAAACACAAGATCTCCCTGGTTGCTGCTACAAAGTGGCAGTGGGCATGTTTGCACAGCTTGAGAGAGCTTCACTAAACAAATGATTGACGATTTGATGCCAACTTGTGTAAGTCTAACAAAACAACAACAATAACAACAACTTAGTTTTTGGGTGCCAAATTATCTAAAGATGGGCAAACATAATTCTAATTTTCAACTTGCCTCATAACTCAAACTATTATTTTTGGCCATGTCAGGACTGCTTCAGAGTTAAGTCACCCAAAGTCAAGCTTCGTATTTGCAGACAATCAGTCTATCAAACCTACCTTCCTACTAAAGGGTTTTGTCCCCCTCTTAAAATTTACATGATAAGCTAAAGGTTGTCCCATACACAAAATCCAGACATCTGTTTTTTTCATAGCGGTAAATCCCCACCAAAACAGTCTCTCCCCTAATCAGAGAGTCTGCCTTTAAGCAATGAGCAGCCTCAAGAACACAGTGAAGTTCTGTTTCTTCACACATCAAACATAATTATAAACGAGTTACAATTTTCTATGTCAAGAAGAAGTGTTGTTTATTGGTTAGATTATTAAACTTTTTCAATACTGTATTTAGAAATGAAGCATAGTGCTGATTTTATTTCAGAGTCAGCAGGCATTAATACTTTTTATAAACAGTGAGTAAGTGCTTCAAATACAACTGACATATTTTGTGCTGATTGCGGCATGGCTTGGAAAAAGATGTAAAATATAATCTAGACTTTCATAGACATTTTGAGCTCAATTGGTCCTTTTAAGGCAAATTTGCTTTATTTTTAATGAGTTTCAACAGATCCTGCTAAAAAAAAAAAAAAAAAATCACTGAAATGTCATACTTGCATGGACAAAGCATCATACTGGACAAAATAATCAATTCAATAAAGTCAATAATAATAAAAATAATAAAGTCAAAAATAATAGTCAATAAAAATGTGGTCTGACCTTCTGCTTCTCCTATCCTGTTGGCTTCCGCTGACATGCTTCCTCATTAATTTCACCGATACAGCCTGTATTAATTGGCCAACAGTTAATTGACTTGTCTTCTAAATGAAAAATCAAGGGAGAGTTATTTTTGGGACAAAATTCTGTTAGCATACTAGTGTGACCATGTAATGTAAAACACACTTACAGAAGCAATTATCACATGTTACTCTACCCACATTACCCTGACAATTCTGCAATTAAAAAAAAAATTAAAATTACACCTTGTGAATTATCTGTTCACCAGTTGAGAAAACATATCCCAAAGGCTCAGAGTTACTACAGTACTTTACTTGTTCTTAATAATCAAATTCAGTCCAATACCATACCATTAAATCCTTCATGACAGTTTTCCTGGATAATGTGTAAGATTCAATTCTACGGTTATTTATGCAGCATTTTAGTCAGTGGTGCTGTTGTAATAGATTGCATGATACTGACAAATGCTCAATAAAATACAACAATGATTGCTGTCTGTTTAATGGATTAACAAAGTAAACTAAAAACTTAATGCTTTACCACTACAGCCAGTGAGTCTACACGAAGATGGAAGAAGCTTGAAATGTTAAGACAATGTTAATGTTAAGAACCTCATTACTTTGTAATGATTCAAGGAAATATGATTTTCTCACTATCACATACACTCTTGCCATCTGTGTTGGACAGAGTTTCACCATGTAATGAGTAATATCCTTTTCAAGAAGAATAAAAGAAGTTAGGGGAGCGAGATGTCAGAGTTAGCATATTGCAATATTGAAGTTCAAAGGGCACTTGGCAATTTGAAACACTGCCCTAAATGTGTTTGTCTGCTCTGCAACCACATGCAATGCCTTGCATCAGGTAGGTAGAATATTTTGTCCTGTGTTTAGTATTATTTCAGCTGTTGAGTAACTCAGTAACACTACAGTCAATAGCAAAATATAATCTTATAAAAGTTAGCTATGAATATATGAAATTACACTTCCAGGGTTAGGATGTACTCTCCCAGTCATAAACGTGTTTAAGTTGTTTTGCAGTCTCTTTAATTTCGATGTAGTACGGATCATTAATGTAGTGATGACTATTGAACAAAAATTAAATCCATGTCCTAACCTACAGCAATAAATGTGGAAAGAGCAGAGTGCCAATTATAACCATCTTATTGCACTTATCCAAAATTAAGACTTTTACTGACATTTTAAGTCTTGCATTCAAAATCAATGAATCAATTGAATCAATCAAAATCATCAATGTTTTGCTGCACTTATACTAAATTTTTCATAAATCATTATATCTTAGGGTGCCATATGTCACCCTCTCAAACAAGGAAGCATATAAGAGATCCAGAAAAATGTTTACTGAGGGGGTAAAACATGTGTATCATGAAGTTGAATGTTGAAATAATACTACTACTTTGACATTTTGCTTTTAAGCACATCAACCAGGCCGTTATTAAATGGCTTTCTGATGCCAGTAAATTGCTCATACTGTAACTCTGCTCTTCCTTCATTTTCAATTCATACTTTATTAAGGACATAACTCATGGGGGATGTGGGATGTTATACAACGTATACAAAATAAATAACAAAATAAAAAGCAAAAGGAGAATGAAACAAAATGAGTGCCAGAGCAGGAAAGTTACAAAGATAACAAATTGCCAATGGTATATTTTTTCTGAACTAGATATTAAACATGTTAGTAGGTTATGGAATGATCCCCTTTGTTAAATCTTACTAACCTGCAGATTTACTGCATGGTATGAGTGAACTAAATTTATTTCAGTGAGACTAAAGGTCAAATTTATTTCTATATTTAATTAGCAAGCAAAAAACATTATTTACGCTTTTGTCTCATGTCCATGTGGACTCTGGATTCTGAACAGATATTCTGTGATTAAAGGAGTAATTAAAGGGTTAATTGTGTCTATTGGCAAAAGGTTTTCCAAGCCTTTAGCTATACAGTATGGCGCTAACTTCTTTTCCACCGCTCATCGAGGCTCCCACTATAATGATGAAAGCACCTATATAAACTGTAATGTGACATGTTTCATCAACAACACAGTACAGCCTTGAAGGACTGTGCTGGTTGGAGAATGGTCATGTGGTGGTCGATTACCCATGCAGGGAACATGGGAAATTAAATCTGCTCAGAGTAGACAACATCTTCCTCTAAATCTCCTGCCTGGCATCAACTTCCTCCCATCTCTCTTCCTTTCTATTCTTTCCCCTCACCTGGCAGCTTTTCAAAGTATACTTATAAATATACAGTGTTTCTGCAACTTGTCTTCATGTTTGTCTAAGTGGCACAACCCATGACAAAAAAAAATTAGATGACAAACAAGATTTTTTTCTTCTTTATTCTGCTGTTTCCTCTTCTCCGTTTATCGACAACAAATTACGTCCTTTCAAATCAATCAACACCTGCTTATGGCAGGAGAGGTAAGAAAGAGAGGATAAAGGATCACTTCCTTGCTGCTCATATCAAAGACAGGACTTTGTGAAAGCTGCTTACGATCCAACTATTACAACAGCCTGAGTTTTAGCCACTTGAGATATAATTAGCTCCATCATCATGCTGAAGCACAACACAATAAAGCTGTAACCTAGATTTAGCTTATAGTACAGGGAGATTTCACCACTGTCCAGACAATGTATGCTTTACTTTATAAATAAATAACTTTCATATTTTATGCATTTGATGTCCTATCTTTTCCCAACTATCTTTTGTTCTAACCATATACCTACCTTTATTTCCATAACTTAATGAAGTATATGTAACATGCTGTTGTCTTGGTGGGCTCTCCCTCCCTATACGTCGCAAGATCGTAACCCTTATACTGAATAAAGTGAAGCCTGTACAATGAAACGGTTCTGTGTTGAGGGAGATTCTTACCAGTGTTCTGATGCAGCAGACAAAAATCTCAGTGCCACCCACATTATTGGGTATTCTGTTTCATCACAAAGACTGCATAGCCTTCATCTTATTGGGAGCCTTAATCTGCTTTGTTTGCGTGTGGAGGATGGGGGGCTAAGATTCTATGAAAGAGATTAAATTTTTCTACAGCCAACACAAACATCAAAGGCCAACCAAATTGTTGCCCCTTACTTCAGCAGGTTTCATGAAAGTCACTTATTTGTCCATTTCATCATGCTAATGGCAGATCCCATCATCCCATTAAAGCTCCACAGCTGAACGACGTTAAACAAATGCAGTTTGTTTGAGGTCGCAGTAGGTCCCACTACTCTCCCCCTTTACATCACAACAAATCATCAACTTGTCTATAACTACTCTATATAAGCAACTCTCTGAACCTTACTGCATCAACCTCTGATGCTCAAAGTATAAGCATTCTCTATACAGTCTCCTTTTGTTCTACTCTTATCAAAAATTCCTTAGCATGCAACACTCCCATATGGAAATAAAATCCAATCTTACTTCTTGGTGAACCTAAAAATCATTTAGTTCTACTTTTACACAGTATAACTTGACACAAATCTAATTCAATATTCTCAGTATGCAAGCTTGGGTACTCTAATAACTCTAACCCTCATTAATAACTAATACTTAATGTCCTAAAAAGTCAACTGAATAAAAACTATTCCAGCAGTTTACAGTACCTTCTGCAATTAACAGTGTTGAAATAATTTTCTCATGAATTTGTCCAAATGTTCTTTAGCACTCACCGTTTGTAGAATATTTACATCAAACACTGACACGCAAGCTTATAGCTCATTATTCATCACAGCCAATATAACCAAGTGAAGTAATTTTTATATCTATTCTGTTGAATGAAGGTCTTTGTCCATAATGAGTCCATACTCCCTAAGATCTACAGTAACCACACAATCACTTGTGTCAACAGAAGGGAAATCCATTTCATCAGGATGTCCAGTCAGTGCTTCAATACCTTACATAAGACCAACAACTGTGCAGCCACACAGCCCCAGGGAGCTGCTGCTGATTGCTGGAGTTCAATGCATTTGCTGCAAGAGTATTTTCATTATGTCTATACAACAGATAGAGCATGTTCAATTAAAATATCATCACGGGTCAGTTTATCACAATGACATATCATACCAGCTCTCCAAAACAACAACATGCTGTATAACTGCATGTTTCAGAGTTATGGAAGACACAGTTCAAAATGCAGTGACACGAAGAAGCTTAGATTACTTACAGTATCTGTAACTTAATCATTTCCAGTAATGTGGAGCTGCAGTATATAAGACACGATAAGATCAAGAATCAGTTAGTTCCTGTGTATGTATAAAAACCACTGACTGTCAGCATGTTTTCCTTGGCACAGTCTAATTTCTATTAGTGAGCATTCAGCAGTGTTCTTGTCAGGTCATTACCGTTAAGATGTTTTTGTCATTGTCAACTAGCTGAGTGTTTCCAAAAAAAGCTTGACAACACATTTTCTTTTCAGATATACTGCGTTTTTGTAAGGTTCTATGTTGGTATTATGTTGTTCTGAAATTATTTGTTAGTTATTATCCATTTTAATTTAGGGAAAAGCTTGTGTTATTATGAACCAGTTTCATTATAGAAGACAAGAAAAATGTCTATGTTGTAGTACCTTAGTGTTATTTTTCTTTTGTCGTTTTTTTTTGGGGAGGGAATCGATACTGCTATTGCTACACAACACATTATCTAGGTATAAACATTCTAAAAATAAATTTAGTCCATAAACTTCACTGACATAATGGGTGTAATGGGTGATGGTTGTCTGGCTTTAAATTGCTTTAAGCAGCAGGTATGTCCAGTTCAACGTCCATTCTAAGTCTTTAAGATTGGTCAATCAGTTGAGACTTTTGAGAGGTCAAAAGTTTAAGGATTAATGAGCCTCTATGTTGACAGGAAAGAAAGACTACAAATTGTGATAAGAGGATAAAGAAAAATCAAAATAACACAATTCACTATAATATATTTCCAATATAATAAGGAAAAATGCAAACACTGCTCTTAAAATAATGACAATGTTTACCATTGTTTACTTACTAAAATTAATTTAAACAAGCCACATCATTTTCAATATGAACTATAATGATATTTTCTGAGGAAATGCTGTAATGACTGTAGTTACACACTGCTGAAGTTTTTGGTAGATGTTTGAGTACTTCCAGGTAACTCTGATAAAAATTATTTTCATTATAGATAAGTATTTTGTGGAAAATAAAACTTTTAAAAATAAGTTATTTTAAAATGCATTCAAATAGAGTAATAGCTCTCCGGTATTAAGCGAACTGCTCTGGGTCATACAAACTGAATTCTCATTTAACCCTACTCAGTAGACATCACTGTCTTTCAAATCAGTTGCTTAGAGGCCGTCTTATATGGAGTGACCTTTCTGTTTAGCAAACATGAAATTGTGTCCTCCTCACTATTATCCTATCTCCATAAAGCACTGATGTTCTAAGTGAAATTTTGAGAGACTTAGTCACAGTAACGCTGCATTGGATTATTTTCTAACTGCTACAAAGCGACAACATATTCAGGATAGCATGAATTTATTTAACCACTGTATCCCTTCTGAAGAAATAGCCAAAGCATAAAATTATCAAATTGAGTGTCTGGAAAAAAATTACACCTCTAAGTAAATGTCCAAAATGTGCATTTTATATTCCTTTACTTACTTGTGACATTATGTTGCTCATTACCTGCACCATCACCATTACACGTAGAAAGCCATTATAGAAAACAAGGCTACTGCTGGCCCGTGACCAAGTAACTCATCAGTATTTCTGCTAAGGTGCACACTTTTCTGGGCGCTCTGTGCACATTGCTTTCGTTCTCCTTTTTTTATTTTTGTTTCCACAAAGGTTTACAGTATTGCAGGCCTAGAGATTAACTAAGACAAACTGAGACTGAAATGAACTGAAACTGAATAAGGGAACCAATGAAAATATGGGTGTAGCAGAAACAGGGCAAATAAACTGGTG
The DNA here is from genome assembly GCA_032353495.1 of Ctenopoma kingsleyae. Taxonomy (NCBI): domain Eukaryota; kingdom Metazoa; phylum Chordata; class Actinopteri; order Anabantiformes; family Anabantidae; genus Ctenopoma; species Ctenopoma kingsleyae. The sequence goes on along the minus strand of JAUBNQ010000007.1, from coordinate 7,024,077 downwards.
CTCAAAGAAGGGTATTGTGAAGACCGGTGAATTGCTTGCTGATGACCATCCAGAGCACACTGCATGGGGACAGAAAAGTAGTCAGCAGTCAGAGTTTGATTTCTCCACCGTTCTCCTCTCACCCGTATTTCCCTCTGCCGGTGAAGACCTAGTCTCACTCAGCACCTCCACACCTTCTCACGCAGATAAAAGAAGTTACTCCTTCCTTTTATCCATGCAGCTACATAACTACACACATAAAGCTAAAAAAAAAAAGAAGTAAAAAAAAAAGGGGGGGGGGGCACAGCCACACTCTCACTTTTCACTTCTACGTTAATACAGTGTAACATTTGAAACCTAGTACTGAGCTCCAAAATCAGAATCAGTTTTTTAAAACCGTTTCATTTTGTTCCAAAAATGTGTTTCACTTTCCAAAAACAGCACAATATTGGATATTTTTCTAGGCTACTAGAGAAACAGATGCTCAAAATCTGTAAAATGTCTTGGAATTTCCAGTTGTCAATGCAAATAGTTCTTAAGAAACATCTGTGAAGGGGAAGCAGGAAAAGGGGATTTATCCATCTGAAATGCACAACTATCTCAGCCATCCGACTTCTTAAACTTAACTCTACTATCAGAGATGTCAATAATACTTGGGTGGAGCCACAGTGCCCCCTACAGATGAATGGCTACATAAGCTTTATGTGCATTGCATCCATTCATTTGGTGGACTGCTGTGTTACCTGTTAAAAGAAAGCTTTACTTGTTTTATAATGTTACAAAACATGTGATTCACTTGCTTTGAAGGATTGTACCACATGCACAGACAGTCCATCTCATACTGTCTGCTTATTGGTAGGACGCAAGGTATTCTGCAGCCATCATCTCTATGCACTCAGAAAATACACAGTACATTTAAATTAGGGGCATCCTTAAACAAACAAAATACTTGAGGGTCAATTTTAACTATAAATGTCATCTATAGTTATCAGTGATACTGAAAAGAGAAAGAGTATTGTGAGAGACTCTTTTCCTATGTTCCTGTTCAAATGCCCTATCAATCACTCACAGGCTTGATTCATGATTCAAGAAGGTTTATTGTCATTTCGCATGGTATTTACAGAAACACACACACACACACAGGCTGATGGATGTGATCTGGCATACGTGCAGCACAAGGCAGTTTGTTTTCAAATGTTTGTTTCAAGACAGGGAGTAGGTGGTGGAACAGAGGCAAGAGGAAGGATTTAAGGGGGAAAAGAGGATGCAAACAGCGACTCTCATGCTTCGTCAACAATGACTTGAGTTCTGTCCACTGGGGAGGCAAGTGAAGACCTGACTTGAATGACAGGCAGCTTCAGACCATGCAACTGTGTCAGTTTCATGGCCTAAACATTTCTTTAAGAGGGTATGGGTGTGTTGATTATGCTTTCAAGTAAGAGAGTTGGTAACTGTGAGCAAGAGAAAGAAAAAAAAGTGGGCTAGGAGATGAAATGCATAACTGGGAGGGAAGGTGATGCTCATTCTCCAAAACAGTCAATAGAGTCATAGACCATTAGCAGTCCAAGCAATGGCAGACATTTCTGTAAGTGCCTGGTATACACCAACAACAAAGATTCCCATAATTAGCCATCCGTTGTGAAAACTTATTTCTATCTGGCCATCTTGACACTACATAGAGCACGGAGATTGGGTACATGTTGACCAAACAGTAAGGCAGGACTGGAGAAATTGAGCTGAAACTGGAAGAAGGGGAAGCTGACCAGCAGGTTTGTTACCTCAGTTCACATTTACAACCTGATGGCAGGGAAAACCCTGTCCTTGTGCCTTATCTCTCTGAGAACTGATACGATTAACTGGACTTTTTAATGCAAGACCCAATGCAACACACTGACTGGAGTCATTTCACTGCTCAACAGAGCAGCAAGTTCACTCAGCCAGGAGCATTGATTTTCATTCTTGGTGTGACAGTGTAACAATCACAAGTTTGCTCAAGAAGTCACCAGTGCCACAGCTTCTGATGTGTTTTATATATATGTGTGTGTCTGTGTGCTTGCATATATTCACAACTGTGAGCAGGGAGAGTGGGAGACACTGAATTGCAGTCATATTGCTGGGAGCATGGCTGCATCACTCAGGGATGTTATGGCACAGAGTGTGAATCTGCAGAGAGACAGATAGATCTATTGAGCCAGACTCTCCAGGGGCAGAGTGTGTTGTGCAGCACATCCATGGCCTGACAGAAAATCTAATGAAAAGTCTACACTGACAAGAGCCCTAAACAGTAGGAAACAAAACCAGAAGTTATAGGCTTTATCAATCACTAAAGGAAATGGAAAAGTAAAAAAAGTTGTTTCATGCATTTTGTTTGGCATGGTCTAATACAGTGTCTATAGACTTATTGGTAAGACAACATATACAGTAACGATTAAAAACTACCTGTTTCATAACAGTAATGTTGTTGAGTTCCAACAATATTTTAAACAGAAGCAATAAAATAGTAAATGAATTTCACAGGAGTATAGGTCTTCACAAAGTAGAAAAGGAGACTGTGTTGTCATATATTACAACTAGACCTTTAAAAGCACCCTAAAGTTTGGACAAGTGACAATGAAGAGTCTGTCTATAGACCAATAACTCAGCAAGAGAATAAAAATGTCACATCTAGTCATTCTGGAAAGCCTAAAATATTACCAGAGCACTCAGTCATTCCCTAATAAATAAGGCAGTGCTCTCCATTAAGACGTGTGACCCAGAGAAGCACAAAATATTCTCTGGACATTACACCCTATTATCCTGCACTGTTGCCATGCTGCCACAACTACTGAAGTTTTCAATGACTGGGAAAGGATGAACCAGAACCACCCCATAGGCTTGCTTATGCCGTTATCTATTGTAACACATGAATAATGTTAGAGCATTCAAATTTAGTTGTTTTTTAAAATAAATTTTAATGTATTTTTCATACTCAAATCTTACTTTAAGTAACCTAAAAAGCTAAAAAAAAGCCTATGTTATTGGGAGTTTTTTTTATCCTGACCTGGCATAACACATGGGAAGCTTGAGTCCATGAACTGGCTAATAAATTAGTCAAGATTTGATTACTAAAATTACCCATAAAACATTACTTTGTCCTGACTACAGGATAATGTTGTCTCATATTCAATATTGACTGGACCATGTAGCCTAGGTCATGTAGTCTTCTGTACCGTACATTATGCATGAATGGCCAAGAAGGTAAATAATGCTGCTTGTGTGCCAAGTAACCCTGCAGGCAAGCACTGTGTGAATTGAAGGCAAACAAAAACTTATAAAAGTCAATCTCCACTGGATCATGATATTCTGCCCTCCCAGGGTCACCACTCTCATCAAACCCTTGATGACTGCTGTATGAGCAGCTTCATACAACTGAATACCAATTGCCTTTCTCACTCATCTGAACCCCTTCAGGTTCTTTATAGCATTTATAACCAGATTCACTGCGCACACTAAATTGGCTGCTGTAGAAAATGATCTAATACAGTAGGATGGGAAAGGTTTACAGCGAGTAATGGATTAGGAGTCACCGCATGTGCATAATTATCACAGTCATGATGATAAAAGTCCTCTCCACTTTGCATGGTTATCTTTAAGACCTCATTCTGACCTAGGAGGAACAATGACACTTGCATGAAATCCATGCAAAACACAATATCTTGTCTTTGCCATGTAAAAGCATCAGTAATGACACACATTAAAATTAAAACCCAGTTTGAACATCCTTACAAAACATTCCTTCTTTACCATGATATTAATGGGCTGCTAGAGTCAATGAATTAGTAAAAACATTGGCATTGGAAAAGTGCAGGTTATTTGTCAAAATTACAGAACAACACAGTTATAATTGCTTGCAAACTGAAAATTCTATAGATATTACACAAAAGGTAAAACGTACACTGTACAATAATCTGGGCAGAAAGACCACCATACCGTAGACGAAGGAAGTCTGCACCCCTACAATTTAATCTACACAGTGAAGTTTATCATGCATCCATGTCACTTTCATCCACTGAAAACAGGAGGAAGAGGCGTTATATTAGTGGTGGTTCAACAACATTTATGTAGAGTGGTGGTAGACCATCACAAGCTCATTCTAAACACTAGGCAGAGTTGGACCATCTGATGGGTCAAGCTCAAGTCACCTTGTCAGGATACGACCACCCTGCCCTGCACCCCTGCAGTTTACCAATTGTCACTACAGCTCTTACTGCCCTTCTCTCTCCAGGCTTTCATCCAGGTGACAGTTTGGGCACCTCCTATCCAACCTCTAGCCAAACAGAATTAAGAAAGAATTAAAAACTCAATGAGCCTAGTAATTAAACTTTAATGGTGGACATAAAGCAACTTGACACACTGTAAAAGCTGAAGGCACCCACCATTCCAGCAGTACAAAGCTGACCCATGTTCCCTAAAATTTTAAGTATCTCTCCTTTGCAACACCTCTACTGATGCCCCCACACTGACTACTGTAAGAAGATAAGCCAGCAAAGGATTGTACCAACAACCTGCTGTGGATGTTCTTCAGTTCATGTACACTGACCACACAAAAGTGTACAATAAGTAGCCTAAATATGTAAAGAGTACAAGAGAGTCGAAGATTCTGCACATTTTACCCACCAACCTTTACCTACAATTTACATAATTAGTATCCCTGCATTTGATTGACTTGTGTGACAAAGATACTATAAGCTTTAGATTAATACTTTCACACTGCTCAAAAAGTCCCACACTTCATACACAGCAGGCGACTGGTGTCAAGCCTAGATGAAAAACAGCATGATAAAATGGAAGTACTGCAGGATGGAGATAGGAAGCAGTGAATAGATGAAAGGCAAGAAGCTGAACAAACTATCAGAAGATCTTATCAGTGCAGATTTCCTGTCATCCGCCATGTTTGTTCACATGCAGATCAGAACTGTATTACTCACTAAAATGTGGACATGAGCCACTACAGTCACAGCATATTCAGCCTATTCAACTAATCAAGTTTGTAACCATAATTTAGGTAGCATAAAGCATATGTTATCTTGTATCTTATGTTACCAATGACCAAATAATCAATTCAGATTGAAACATACATTCATTATACACCCCTGTTGTAGAAAGGAGTTGCCAATAAATGGCACAAGACAGATGGCAACTAAACCAGCCACAAAGATAACTTATTCTGCAGTATGAACAGAGTAGCAATGGGCCACCTGCTGAGACCTTCTGTAAATTATAAAAGGCTTCAGCAATTCTTTGACCTTTCAGACCTTCTGACAGCCTGCTAAACAGAATGAACTGCCTCCTGGCCAACATGCAGCTCTGTCAAACCCTGGATGACTGTCAGCAAGCTGCCTGCCTTTGTTATAATAATATTCAACAATTTAAAACAAAAATCTCAATGTTCCTTCCCAAACCTCATTTTCATTCTCTGTTGTATTTCTACAGTCACATAATAGAACCACTGCTCACCTTACTCACTTCCTTATATATGCAAGATATTGACTGTAAAGGACATAGATTTAATACATTTCTGCAATACAGTTGAGAAAACTGCAATCAGAGAGCATTTCATGCCTGTCTGTCTACCTAATGCATACTGTAACAGCAGAATGTGGTCTCCTAAATCTTGACTTAATTAGAAAACTCAGAGCAAACAAACTACTTGAATTTTATAACTAGTGGTACATTTGTAAAGGTCAAAAAGCAAGACAATTGCCATGACATTTAGGTGTGTGTTAGGTGTAAACCAAGTCTCTGATCATGCAGAATGGCATGTCACCTCATCATCAGCAGTCTTCACATAATTAATTATGTGATTTAAATTCATTAGCCTATCCAACAGAGCAGTCTGTTTTTCACATCTATTAATCTTGCATAAATTATACTGTAGAACATTAATTTCATATGGCATGCACACTGCTTAGTAAACTGTAATGTGTGTATGTGCGTGTTGACAAACACTGCCTGGAATATACTGCAAGATAAGGTTACGAAACATAATTGCAGAAAGCAGAAGTAGCCCTTACTAATATTTACTTTACTTTGCTTGGCAGATGCTTTTATCCAAACCGACTTACAAGGAGCTAGCGCTGAGTGTCTTGCTCAAGGACGCACCTGGTATGGGGGATGGGCTAGGAGTCGGCTGGGATTCGATCCTGAGACCTTCTGCATCCCAGTCTGATGCTTACCCCATTGAGCTACCAGGCTGTATATACTTAGCAGTATATGTAATTTACTGCTGCTACACAGCTACAGTGTGTGTGTGTGCGTGTATATACATAACTGAAAAATGGTCATGAGCATCAGTTGCAGCAGCAACAGGTAAAGCCATTTTTTAGCAACTCTGTGTGTAGGTTGTGAGCAGACTGCAGAAGATTGCGTAACAGCAGCACACATCTCTGAAAAAGGCTTTTCTGCTAACCCACTCTGCTTCTACATCATCTCCTTCGCTTACTATTACAAATCTATACCAAGTTTTCTCTTCCTAAGCCAGCATTGGTAGCCATTAGTCATTACAGTACATACATGCAGCATTACTGACAAATGAGTTGCCAATCATTTCTGAAAACAACTTAAAAAAAGCAATATCAGTCTATGAGGACATTAGTATAAAGTAGAATTAGTGATAGTTGACATCCAGTTTAACATGATTCTTAATCACACTCCTCACTTGTGTAATGCCTCAAGAATTAACACATTCTGAATCTTAACAGTAGAGGGCAACCAAGGACAATTTAACAGCTGAGCTCATGAGCTGCTTTCAAACACCATCCAACAGCTTGCAAAGGTCAAAGGACAGAATCCTTACCTGCATTGACTATGGCGTCCACCTCCAACACAGTAATATCTCCTTTGTAGAGAGATATTTTATCACTCAACCCTCCAACACCTGTCAATTCCTTCCCTTCTTCTTTGTCATTGGCTGAAATAAAAATAAAAAAATTGTTGCATTCTTTCAAGAACTTGCATAAACATAAAGTACAAGAATCAATTTATCATCTATTCCAGTGTCCTATCCTGTGCAGTTTTAATACTTTGTGAAAATGCATGTTAAATCCAATTAAGGTAGATAATACCACTGGCTGTTTTAATACTGAAATTGTGAATTTGAATTCACAGTCTTAAGTACTCATTTGTTATAGAGTGAAAATAATCCAATGGTGTGTGGTGACATTTTTATGTGCCAATAAGTGCTGCAGAAAGCACTTAGACAAACAAGTTTAGCCAGATCTATTTCATAATAGTACTTCCTCTATTCCAAGAAATTAAGCTGTGTATTAGCAGCTGTTTTTCATACTGGTTCCTATGAAAACATGACACAGGAGCCTCCCAAAAAGACCAAAAGGTTGTTACACCTTACTAAATTTGTGTGTTTTAAAAATTAAAATCAACTTCTCCCTTGCATTCTTATCCAAGTCCATCTTTTCTACACATGACCAACCTGCAGAATTAGATTTATTAGATTTCTTATTAAAATTACTATAAATCTAAATTTTAAATCTCTTATTTACAAAAGTACTCAGACCCTTAATATAGCACTTAGAAGAAGTCCCCTTCCATAGAAAATTGCAGCTTTGCACACCTGGATCCTCTCAAGCTCTGTCAGCTTAGATGGAAAGCATCTAAACTGCCATCTTCAGATGTGTCCACAGATGTTCCATGAGGTTTAAATCTGAACTTATGGGTGAGCAGCTCACGGATAACTAGAACTTTGTCCTGATGCCACAGCAGCATTGTCTTGATTATATATTTCTGGTCATTATTGTGCTGAAAGATGCATTGCCCCAGTCTCAGGTGACATGGACTGCTGGTTTTCTCTCTTCCCTTAACTCTGACCAGTCTCCTTGTTGCTGCTATTGACAACTCTCCCCCATAGCACAATGGTGCGACCACCATGCTTCACCCAAGAGATAGGATAAGAAATTAGCCAAGTAATCCAGTGTCACAGTGTTCTCCAGATAGATAGTTTAGCCCAAGGAGTTCATTTTCTTTTTTAAAAAAAATCTTTCAGTTTCTTTAAATGCCGTTTGACAAATGCCAAGCAGGCTTTCATTGGCCTGTTACCCAACGTAGCTTCTGTCTAACCACTGTACGAACAACACTTGATTGATAGAATGCTAATGAGATGGACATTACCACCAGGATCTCACTTGTCTGCAAGGGACATGTAAGGTCAGAGAGATTGTGAGAGATCAAGGCTCGTCTTGTTTGGATACTCAGTTTGGTGAGGCAGACAAATCCAGGAGGCCAAGTGGTTCCTAACTTCTTCCATTTTACAATAATTGAGGCTGCTGTGCTCCTAGGAACACTCAGTGCCACAGCAAAGGGTCTGAATACCTTTTGTGAATATGATATTTTCCACTTTAACCTTGTTTTTCACGTCATGTGTAACAGAGTGTATACTGAAAACAATAGTAATTTAACTTACGATTAATTAAGATCAGGCTTATAGCATTACTAGTTAATTAAACAGTTTAAGAATACTGTAAGTGCTTGGTTCATGATTATGAGACAGGAAAAAATTAAAATAGATAATAAAATCTAACACAATTAATTTCTCTACATTTCCATTCAAATCTGTAAGTGAATGCTTCTGAGTTGATATTTTGCTATCATTTAACCAGGACAGAAAATTAATGTCACAAATGTGATGATTTTATTTACCTACACCCAAATTAAATTGTAGGTCTCCTAAGTAAAATTAATCTATATAACATAACTAATGTCCTCAACACATGAATTGGCATGGGAACAGCTGGGGAACATGAACATGATAAAAAAAAAGTGAGATAATAACTCCCAAGCGTATTTTACCATAACAATGTTCAATCTGATTATAGGGCCATTTTAAAGTGCTTCTACTCAATGTTTTATCTATTCGTTATTTTATGAGGCATACACTTAAGATATTCAGAATCTCAGACAATAAGCTGTTTTTCTTACATCTTTTTTCCTCTCTCCAGGTTAGAATCTTGTCCAGAGATATAAAATCTTGACGACGATACTCCTTGCGCCTCTCCTCCTGATCTAGACGGAGCAGTCTCTCTGTGGAAGGAAGTAACCATACATTTCAGAAAGAATAATCCTGGTGCAGCATAATGAAAATTATCAGCAGTAACAATGACGGAAATACACTTGGCATGGGCATGTTTTAAGAATAATTTGCAATGAATGCCACAAAATTTTCACTTAAATCTAAATTTGCTTAATTATTTTCTACTCTTAATGACACACCAAACTCTCTTACAGTGCCCTTCCTCTATCTTAACTGACCACTATCCATATCAGTAATGCAACCAAACTTCTCTTAAACTGCTCTGCTTGCACTGCCATCATTATTCAATTTCAATTCAATTTTATTTGTATAGCGCCAATTCACAACATAAGTCATCTCAAGGCACTTTACAGTGTAAGATTATCATGTCAGGTACTGTTCAAAACCTCACTTGGTCTCTAAATGTACCTAATGAAATGTGATTCTTAATTATGTCATTTGAAATAATGTGATCCTGCTTCATGTATTAATATCCACTTACGATCCGATTTGTCACAAACCAACACCTATGGAGCTGTTACAGAGTCTTGCTCAAACACACTTGCTGTTTGCCAAGGGCGACAGTGGGTGTAGTAGGTAGGGCAATCGGCAGTAGTATACAAACCCCAGGGTGGGTGGTTTGGTCCCCCCCTAATTCCTGGCCACATGTTGAAGTGTCCCTGGGCAAGACACTGAACCCAAAAGCCTTGGCACATCAAAGGGACAGCCTGACCACAAGAATTTCCCCAAGGAGATTAATACAGTATCAATTATTATCATCTACATCTCAGGGATGTGCCATGGAGCCACAAAACAGTGCTGATTCTCATTCATTCATCAGCACCTCAGTACCAGGCCATTTTACTCATTAACCTCTCTTCTTTGGTTATCTGGTGTGTTAATTAGTGAAACGGCTACATACGCTTGTGCCTTCATTGACCTCAGAGCTCAGAACTACCACATGATGTCAGCATGTTGCCTAAGCTTCACAGCACTGCAAAATGTTTGTCTTTTTTGCATATTTGTAACATACACACAAATGATTCAAATCAAACTAATTTTAATACTGCACAAAGATAACTCAAGTTAATACAAAATTTCTTTTAAATGACTACATTTAAAAAGGGAAAAAGCTGTCCAAACCTGCCTGTATACTGCTCTGAACTTATTAAATTTGCATAGTGAGCAACTGTACCATACCTCACCAAGTAATGAACATAGAAATTGACTTTTTCATAACTACCTACATTTAAGCTTGCCTACTGAGTTTAGGTGTGTGTGTAAACACTGGTTGTTTGTTTTGGTGGGTTTTACAAAGAAACTGCTACAGAATTGGCTGACATAGTAGTACATCACACAAATGCTGCTTAACTTGTGCACTTCTAAATCACTCTTTAATCCTCAGAGCTTGTGCCCTTATGTTCATCTCCACTGCCCTCAACTTGCTACTGTCTATCCACATACCACTAGGATGTTCTTCCTAATTATGAGCCTCACTGTGAAATCTTCGCTAAATAATTTTCACAATGCACACAACATGGACTTCTGACTCTGTGCAACTGTTAACTGGATGAGATAGCCTACAAAAAAAAAAATAATAATAATAATTCAAAGTAATAGTTTACTATATCAGCTTTGTCTAACAACATAATATTGATTGATTGGCTTTGCTGATACTAAAGGAACTTTGAGCTATATATAAATATGAAATGAGATCAATTGACTATGATTTGACACTTTTATATTTGTACCTGTATTTTGGAAGGTCGAATGTGATTCTGTGCTTAGTTACATCACGGTGTTTCACGTTCCCACTTTTAACCACTGAGAGCAGATCTCAGAGCAGAGGACTGGTCAATCAGAGACAGGTAGGATGAGCTTTTAGCTGAGTAGCAGTGTAGAAACAGCAATCAGAAAAGAGTCACTGTCAAAATATAATCTCTGCCAAAACCGAGTAAAACTTAATGACAAGTCGGGTCCGGCTCTGGATCCGGACAGGACAGAGGCTGGGTCCAGATCCGGACCACGGCCCGGCAGTTGGTGATCCCTGGACTATTGAGGCAGTACAGACTGTATTTCCTAAGAAATACAATGATCCTTTGGTCATCTTTTGGCACTGTCCCAGAGTAGATGATAGTTACATTAAAGGCATTTCTGCAGTGGAGAATATCCATTCTATCCCTTATGTATTTCTTTCTCTTTTGTCTACTTGTCATTCCCAAGGCAGCTTTTATTCTACATGGATGAATAAAAAGGCAGTTCGGAGGTGATCTTGCACTTTGAACACAGCAAAGCTCTCTGGACTACACTAAAGCGCTTTGTCACTCTGCTGAACTTTTAGTCGTTGAAGAATACCAAACCTTAGCTTATCTGCCATGAGAACAAGATAGGCTCAAAATGTGCTTTATTAAATAAAAGGGACTACATACACCCATGGGCAAAAGTTTTGAGAATGACACATTTTTGTTTTTCACAAATTTTCCTGGCAATGGACCCAAAATCTCGATGTTTTGTTCCCCGAGTCACTTAGTTATCACGTTTGTTTATGGTACATTGCTCCATCATGCTGGAAAAGGCCTTGTTCTCCACGAAACTGTTCTTGGATGGTTAGGAGAAGTTGCTCTTGTAGGATGTTTTGGTATCAATATTCATTCATGGCTATGTTGTTAGGCAAAATTGTGAGTGAGCCCACTCACTTGGCTGAGAAGAAACTCCATACATGAATCGTCTCAGGATACTTGGCATACTAGGCATGACACAGGACTGATGGTAGCGATCGCCTTTTCTTCACCCGGACAATCTTTTTTCCAGATGCCCCAAACAATCGGAAAGGAGATTCATCAGAGAAAATGACTTTACCCCATCCCTCAGCAGTTCAGTACCTGTACATCTAGTAGAAATCAGTCAGTCTCTGATGTGTTTCTTGGAGAGAAGTGGCCTCTTTGCTGCCCTTCTTGACACCAGACCATCGTCCTAAAGCCTCACTGTGCGTGGATGCACTAACACCTGAACATGCCCTACACTGTTGGCGTGGATTCCGCAGCTGAATCAGCTTTAGGAGATTGTCCTGGTGTTTGCTGGACTTCTTTGGGCGCCCTGATGCCTTCTTCACAACTATTGAACCACAATCGTACTAACGGCAATTCCTGTGCCTGTGCAGCCCTATTTGAGCAAAACAGTGATGGAAGCATGTGTTTCATTGCAGGTAATCATGGTTAACATAGGAACAACAACGATTTCAAGCACCCCCCTTGTTTTAAAGTGTTAAGTCTGCTATTCTAACTCAATCAGCATAAGATAAGATTTATTAGTCCCACAAGTGGGAAATTTGCATTGTTACGGCAGTACATGGGTAAGAGCAGTACAAGTACACAAGGTATAATAAATATATAAAAAGAAATCAAAAAATATTGCACAGAGGCACACAGAGACTATTGCACGTAGAGGATTTCACTTGTCAGTCCATGGTGTTTGAATGTGTGTGAGTGTATGTTTGTGTGTGTGACAGAGTGATCTCCGGCTTTGCCTTCTTCTACACTCTCACCTGTCTTAATGAGAGGGTCAGCAGGTCCTTTTGTGGTGGGGCTGAAATGCAGTGGAAATGTGATTTTTGGATCCAAGTTCATTTCGATGCCAAAGAGGGACTTTGAAAATAATTACAATTCATCTGATCACTCTTCATAATGTTCTGGAGCGTATGCTTATTGTCATTATAAAAACTGAGGCAACAAACTTTGTGAAAATTAATATTTTTATGTAATTCTCAAAACGTTTGGCCACCGGTGTACAAGGATGTGTTGCTGAAGCGACCGCACCATTGATGCCAAGTGTCATATGAGTTCCCTGCACTGGGTGCATTCTGAATGGGAGGGAAAATTACTGTAATGCCGCAGACCTCCCTGAACCAAATTCTAGTGATAACAAAATGCAAGAAGACTGTCTGATATATGGCGTCTCTTTTAAACTGTTAAAACAGCTGATTCTGGTTTTCTTGTTTAGTTCATTTGTTTAAGAAAGTTTCCACTTTGAATCCTAGTAAAATTCTCCAGGCTTTACTCTTATGATGCCCTTATAATGATGGCGATTTTGCAATCGTGACTTTCAATAGTCTATCATATTACAGTTTAACTAGCCCTGAGCATAACCACTATTTAAAAAATAATCATATTAGATTCCTTAAGTTTCTGACTCTATTTTTTCACACTTTGACTTTCCTTCTTCTCCTCCTAATCAAACTGAGTTAAAGGGGCATATGCTCAGAATATAAACTCTCTTTTACTTTGATGTTCATTCTATGCTGCTACCTACTAGAGAAAAAATGACTGGCTAAGATTAATTATCACCTTTGCTCAGAGAATTTTGATAACGATTATTTAAAAGAATTAAAAAAGAAGAAATCCCATACACTCCAAAAATTAGTCAGGACTCAGCAAGCTGGATGACTAGACATAAACTGAACTGCAGCATTTCACACAAAATATCCCCCAACATAAAATCCAAAAGATTAGAAATAATCCCTGTATCACTTACTAATAAAAGAAAAGTCCTTGCTGAATACAGGTCAGGGCTCAGTGTGAACCAGTGGTACACTCCAACCACTGTGTTATGATGAGGAATACAGTCTCTGCTTCTGTTATTAAGTTCTCAGAGCAAAGGTAGTAGCTGCTGCACACACCTGTTTCACAGCAACAGAGTCACCGCTAATTAAAGTGATTAATTACACCTGCGCTGTTTCTACTATGACATGTGAAAGAGTCTCGTATGTAAAAACTCGACTGTGTCCAGAAACGAAGAACTGATTGCTTGTCTGTTTGCACGACAGGTCTATTTCGTACATGCCCATGAAAACAGAAGCACTTGGGGTCAAACCGACTGTCACAACCACGTTTTTAACTATTAACATTAGACACCCCGTTCCTTTCTTTATCTTTGGCTACAGCAATATTTAGTTACAAAGAAGGCTGTTTGCAACTCGGTGAGCTAACTTCACTTACTGCTGGTGTATCTCACATTATCACACAGGTGGAAGGTTGCGTATATGCCAGTTAATGCTGCTGTAAGAGTAAAATACGAACTCGGAGGAAAAATATCAGAACAGCCTCAATGTAAGCTAATAAGCAGGCAAGGCAAGGGGCACTATGTTAACAGTGTTGTTGCGAATGTCAAACATGCAGCACAGCAGCTAAACAGAGTCGCAACATAATTATAAAATCTGCACAGTCCCCGTGTGGGGTTACTAAATAGTCTGGATCGTATTACAGCAATACGGAAGAGACGAGAAGAGTGTCTGTCAATTTCTGGCATGGTTAGAATTCATGCTGTCTGCCATGGAGATGATGATAGCCTTATCCCCCCCCCCAAAAAAAGCCTTACCTTTTTCAGTCTTCCAGTCCTTTTTCTTTTTGCTCATGCTGCCGGAATGATTAGACTTTGATTGGCTGTTTTTTGACTGTGGCAACCCCAGGCTCACAGTGAATAGTGTTCCGGAAAAAAACTGAAATGTAAAGTGAAACAGCCTCTGGACGGTTGTCTCACCTGTGAAGCTGTCAAATTGCTATGGACCTCAGTTGGCTCAACCTACCATGAGTGCGCCGTAAATTATGTGTACGGATTCTAGCCAAATGATTGGCTGTCTAAAACGAGGAAGTGGGCGTGTGATTGGTCCAACAAATGAGTCAATCAACGCAGCGGGGAGGCAGAGTAGGTTGTTGCCAACGGTTCAGCCTCCTGGCGTGTGAGGTGGTAGGCTTGCAACGCCGGGCCACTTAAACGAAAGTGGAATCTACTTTAGTTCACTTAAACGAAACTTATGAAGGAAAGAGTCCTGTAAATCAAAAATATAAATAACTGTTTTACACAGTTTTTTGGTAATATAAATAACAGATTGTTTAGTAATATTTTGAGTTAATTTTGATCCCATTGCGGATAAATGTGATGGGTGCAGTTGCAAACAGTGATATAACATGGAATTCTAGCATTTGTAGTAGTAATAGGATATATGTGTATAGCCTAATTATAGCCTATAATTAGACTACTTAAATGTCAATATGATTATTTCTATCAGTAAATCATATGTTGTGTATCTAGAATAGCCTGACAAAATGGAAGAATTATCCAAGAATTGCTGTGGCTGCTGAATTTCCAGTGATATGCTACTGGTGCACTAAACCTCGAGGTTAACATGACTGGGTAATTGATTAACCTGTTACCCTGGTCAGTAATTGTTGTGTAATTTTTTGATCTATTTTGACAGTAGAGTATTGTATATTAAATTATTATTTAATTGTGAACATAAACACTAATGGACAGAGATGCATGCACCTGCTCTTGCTCATGGTAAAAGACCTCAAAGGATACACCAAATCAGACCAGTAAGTCAGGCTGTCATATGTGAGAGGATGGTTCCAGAGACCACCGTCTGTCATCTGTTGTGTTAGCTCTGCTCTGGTCCAGACCCATCTGCTCTTAAAACCGCTGACATTATCCAAGAGTGGAAGATATTTTTCATCCAAGCTGTACTCTGATCCAGATCCAAATTTTTGAAATTGAGGTTCTTTTACTGAAATACATCCAGTTGGTGTGTCAACAGTTCAACCATTGCATTTGAGTGAAAATGTTTCCATAAATAGGCTATAATAGGCCTTAATAACATTATCAGCAATGTGCCAGTGTAGGTGGAAGCTACGTTTCTATTCCATTTGTGTGTAATACATGCAAGTACATTGCAAAGTACAAAAAGATGTATGTTTCTTGGCCATGGTAACCAAATTACCTGATGATCTTTATAAGACATCACATATTAAAGACATATTAAAGATCTTTAACTCATTCATTTGCTTCCCTTTTTAGGAAATTAAGACAAAGTAATCAGCCTTCACATCTGACACAGAAAATCCTAATTTCTCCTTGTAATATTGTAATTAGTTTGCATATCTAATATGTATCTAATATGATATATTAAAATATTATATCAGTTCCTGCCCTAATTAAAACCACAATGAGACATGTCCAGCCATCTTCTCTGTATAGCAGTAGCAGATGATTTTAAAGTATCTATCTATCTAAAGTATCTATCTATGAACAAAGATGTACCTTGAGTGGTCAATGGAGTTTTCCTTCTGTAGTATACAAGCCAAACCACTAGATGTCAACCTTGCAGTATCAAAAGCACCAGTGAGGGTGATGATGTTTAGATGCAGATGAAAGTGAAAAGTATTGGTCATAGTTGGCCTCACATTTTAGATAGATAGATAGATAGATAGATAGATAGATAGATAGATAGATAGATAGATAGATAGATAGATTAATAATAGTTA
>JAUBNQ010000007.1:6949343-6993371 GCA_032353495.1 Ctenopoma kingsleyae | reverse complement strand
TGTGTGTAGTGTGTACATAACTCATATCTTGTGTGCGGTCTCTTTCATTTGTAGACAGCCTCTAACTCAACTTACTGCCCCCCACCCCCCCACCCCTTCACTGCAGTTACACAGTGCCATGATAATGATTTATAGTTGTCAGCTGTCACATACTGCTTGTCCTCCTCCCTCCCTTTCTTTTTTCTGATGTGTCTGCATTGTGAGCTTCAAAAGGAAAAGGAAGTAGCTTGGTGCTCTTGTTGCTGTTTTTATTGTGGTTAAAAGAGGTCATCAAAGTTTAAAATCTGGCATCTGTTAACTTTGTTAATGATTTATTAATCAGTAGTTTAGACTCCTCTGGCTATATAAAATGCTATCATCACATTTATAACACGGAATAATATGTAAAATAGATTGCAAACATAGCATTAGATAATCAATTCTGAAGATATTTTAAACTTTTAAATCCTTTCAAAAAAAAAAAATTAATTAAACTGCATCCAACATATCAAAATGATCAAAACAAGAAAGTGGGAGTAGTGGATTTTGTAATAAATGCAGTAATGTGAGCGTTTGAGCTGAAACATAATGCAGAGTG
Organism: Ctenopoma kingsleyae; assembly: GCA_032353495.1. Lineage (NCBI taxonomy): Eukaryota > Metazoa > Chordata > Actinopteri > Anabantiformes > Anabantidae > Ctenopoma > Ctenopoma kingsleyae. The sequence continues at coordinate 6,992,794 of JAUBNQ010000007.1, read as the reverse complement.
GTGACAGGATGGTGTCAGATAATTAGATTAGATAAAGCTTTACAAGTCTGAATTCAGAAAACGATAGATGTTCTTGTGTTCTCCCATCCTCTGCCGACAGCACACAGAGAGTATCCTCTAAAGCACTGGCTTTTTAGGGTTTAAACTAATTCAGAAAATGTATTGTTCAAAGACATGCATTTCTAAGGCAAGTTGCATTTCTCGCAAACATATTCCCAAACACATACAGTATGCAGCTATGCTGTAATATGTCCAAAATGTCAGGCCACCCAACATTTCTTTTTGTAACTGTATGGTTTCAAATGTGAGGTAGAGAGGCTACAGTATGATAGCCTGCTTCTTTAAGATGTGTAGATGTCTGTGACATAGCTTCTGGGGGACATTAAAACCTTTTGATGTAGATTTGTAGTGTAATGCATCTCAGTGCAGACGAGCTGATTTGATCACACAGGCTGAAGCTTGAGTCATAATAACAATACTTGCACCACTAATACAGCCAGTATTTTGCACCACTAAAACTTTCCTTAATATTAGATTAACAGCAGTGGGTGAGACATTTAGATTAGGACTGTAATCATAACCACTATCTAGAAGGCCCAGAAAAAAAAGGTATTTATTGAAATTAAAATGGCATAAAAACATTTTTGTTTCTCATTATTTAATTTGTCATTAATTATTTAAAAAAACAGTTGTCTATGAACCCCAGGGTTGGTGGGTCAACTCCCAGTTCCCCCAATTCCTGGACAAATGTCAAAGTGTCCCTGGACAAGACGCCAATCCTTAGTGCCTAAAATGCAGCAGCCTGTCCACATGAATTTCTCCATGGGGATTGATAAAGTATCTATTATTATTAGTAATATTATGACCTTGGTTTTATTAGTGTATTGCCACTTTTGAAATAAGTAAACTGTGCTTTTTTGTGTTGTGTTATTAGTGGTTGCTGCTAGTCTCTTGAAGGTGTAGTCATAGTCTGGTGCCTTTCAGCTGATCTTATTTATGATGTTAAACATCAATAGGAGGCCACTATCTCAGTGATATACTGTTCTACTTTTCATCACTCATCTCAGTAGCTGAAGCATTTGTTCTGTATGAATTTTCACCTCATACTTTCTTCCTATATTGTGGTTGGTCTTTGAAGTTACTTTAAAAAAAACCAAAAAAAAAACGCTTTCCTCATGGCTATGCAGAGCATTATGTGTGTTCCAGTACAACACCTGTTTTTAATTTCCAAACATGAAAGACATTCCCATCAAAAGAAACAGAAAAACAATCATTTTCATTCTGACACGAGGAGTATGATCTTCAGCCTATATGTCACTCTGTATTCCCTTCACCTCACGACCACTTTGTCCATCCACCCTCCCGCCCTCCACCCCCATTCTAGTCTGTTTTGTAATATGTGGCTCATGTGGCTCTTGTGGGTCTTTGTTTTATACGTGTTGACGGCTTTGTTTGGCCAGTGAGAGAACAGCTCACGAACTTCACTGTTTACTCTTGCTGCTGTTGGCTGTTGTCACATACTTTGTCTGAGTTTGTTGGCCTCTTTTTTTTTTGGTAACATTTCTCTTCTGTTGAGTTGCTACTTGTTAGTCTGTGCAGTTCCAGTTGAACTGTGTTTGTGCTGTCATAATATCCAGTTCCCCTGGGACAGAGCAGTTTACGGTAAACACAGTACAAAAGACATAGTACCTGGCCAGTCTGACTCGTTAAAGAATAGCTTTGAATTCCTGCAGGCATCTGGTCTCCGCAGTTACCGACCTGCATTCAGTAATGTTGTAGTTACCTGATATTTTATGGGCCCTTCACTTGTGTTTACAGAAACAACAAGGCTATATTCTTTAGTCTTTATGGGTTTTCACAGCCGCTTTTGCCAAATGTGTTTTCCTTGTCTTTTTCCAGTTTATGGAGAGAGTTTCGTATTAGACGTATCATACTGTAAGCATGCATTCAATATCTATAATGTCCTTAGCAGCTACACTGTATTAGTTTTTTATGTGTCATTTTTAGCAGTAAGTAGCATATTATGTAAGATATTAAAAAAAGAACACCTGCTATGTTTTGACTTGCAAGGAAGAGAGGGCAAGGCGAGGCATTTGTACAGGCTGCTTATGATTTTTATGGTTCGCAGTTCTCTTAAATGCTTAACAAAATGCTTGGTTTCTCTCCCTGGACTTTTCTATGTAGCACATACAACATAATTGATTCAGGTGCTAATTGGAGGCAACTGTACCAAACTCTGCTGCAACTGATTTCATTTTAATAAATACAAAGGATTAACAAAAACTGTTTATACACAAGTTTTTAATTTTTTTTAATTTATTTTTATTTTATTTAAATTTAATTTAAATTTTGTTACTATTGTACAAAAGCTAATTATAGAATTATTTGGCTTGTAGTCAGTTATTGCTGTTTTATGTCTTGTGTATTGGTGCTAGAGCGCAGAGTTGACAGAAGTGGAATTAATAAAGGGTGGTTGGTGTTTCAGATTCCCAAACCAGCTGGGAATCTGGGCATGGAAATCTGAATGGGAAACACAAACCGTCCTTCAACATTTACTGTCAGTGTGCCCTTGAGCAAGGCAGCTGTTGTCCATAGGAGCTGTCAGCTTTAACTGAAATAATTGTGTTACGTAAGTGTAAGTTTAATTACACTAAGAAGAATAGGCCAAAAAGTGTGCAGGAGCACAGAAGGTCTTCTATGAGCTGAGAAAGCAAATCCTTTAATTTTCCATTATGTAACATAACACAAGATTGGTATTGGAAAAAGGTCATCTTTTTTAATGGTATGTAATTACAAATGGTAATCAGGAAGTGCCTGTACATACTGATCTCCTCTAAATTCACTTAAACATCAAGATGTGGAACATCTACGTGTGATTAATGCCATTCAAAGCTAATGTTTTAAAGTTTAAAGTTTTTTATGTGCCTTTGATTCTTGGCCATAAGTGGTTTGGACAACATGTACTACAACTTTCAAAGTTAACTCACAGCAGACCTTGTGTGATTCTGATGAAAAATTATTACAAGTTAACATTACAGGTTTGGCTGTATGTGTGTGTCTTTTGCCAGGCTGCGGAGAGCATCTGATACGCACCATGCTGGCACGGGAATGTTCTGCTGCCATGCAGTCTGAAGATGCCCACCAAGCACTGCTGGAGGCTATGCAAAACAAGTTCATCAGTGAGTCACCCACGTGTAGTCTACTTCCCACTCTTTCCCTTGCATGCAGATTTGTCAGCCAGGAACGTGTTTGTGAGAAATAACAATTATTTAGAGAGAGAATAGAAGCAACAAACAGATGTTGCATAACTTAAGGAATGAGCTAACAACTGGAAACATTGCAAATAATAGAATCAGTACAGACAACTGGTGATTTATGAATCATTTTCACTGTTTAAACAGAGCCTTTAAATGTTCTACTCATTATAACTGACAGCCACAGATAATTTTGGAAGACATAATTGTTTTGTTGAAAATTCATGTGAAGATGTAATTTTTTCCCCCCCTATATTCTCAGAAGTGGTCAGTTGTAGAAAATCTTGTTAACTATGTTTGCTGTGCCTGTGAGTGACCACTGGGATAGCTCAGAGAAGACAGCAGAAGAAAAAAGAACATGTGGAAATGTGGTGGTTTCTGCCTTGTTCTGGCCTCCTTTAGAAGTCCGTCCCAGTTTGGCTTTGTTATGGACATCTGTAACTCCGAGATGTTTGTTCAGGCTGGATGAACTCAATTTGAAGTTAATTCTTCTGTTGTTTCCTTTCAAGATGCACATTAAGTTAAACAAAGCTCCATAAATCCATCTTTAGCAGGAGCACTGATGGCAGTATCTGTGCTGTGAGGCATCTCATGCCACTGCCATGATACGTTTAAGTTGCCATCAGTACTCGTCAGTATAGATCTTTTGTGTTATACAGTAACTCACATTGTACTGATGCTGCCACACACACTAACACCCACATACTCAAGCATAGTTTAATACCATTAGGCTCTTTTGTTGTTGTTACAATAATGACGAACATTACAGCAGTCATTTAATTGTTCTCATGTTTACACATGCCAAGTTATTATGAAATGTTTAGCAACAGAAAGTTAAGAACTTAAAAAAAAGTAGAACAAATACTAGGATTTTGTATAAATGTTATTCAAACTACACTAAAAAAGTATTTTATAGAGTGAAGGGAACATTACAACATGGCACCAAAAATGAAATGCAATAAAGAAACAATGGTATGCAGACATTTCTCTGTTGAGACATTTCAAGACATGATGTAGCTATTTGTTCTTTACCAAACCGAGCCGTGTTTTATTCTATTGTTTTTTCATTCAGGTTTGCCTCTGCTTAGGGTTAGTTGGGGAGGTTCTTGTTGCAAGTAATAAAGTAAATTAAAGTAATAATATGCTAAAAGAGCTTGAAAGAGCTTTGTTTTATCTGGTCTTTTCATGTGTTGTCATTGAGTTTGAGTGGCTAACTAAACATATGCAAGTGATTTTTGTTCATTGTGAAGTTTCTTGTCATTTAAGTGCATTGTTTTCTTTCTGTGTGTGTGTTTGTGTGTTCAGGCTCACCCTTCCTAGCCAGTGAAGATCGTGTTTTGGGTGGAGTAATTGTCCTGAGGTGCTGCAGATGTGTGGAAGCTCAGCAATCTCAAAATATTCAGGGTATACTGGGTAAGACTTAAGAATTAATCATTTCAAGCCTTGTCACGTTCAAAACTCCACACTACAACTGATGGTGCACAAAGATTTCTTTGATGATATTAAAAAAATGCCTCATCAGATAGTCGGGTGCAGGGGGAAGAGGCACTGTGGCTTTCCTAGTAGGTGGTCTTCGTTTTAACCTGCACAATCAGGCTCCGGTTTCACACCCTTTGTCTCAGAGTCTAACAAAGACCTCCCCCTACAGGAATCTAATCTTGATACAGACCATTTTAGCTGATTGTATTGTTGGATGTGAATGTTTCTCTACCTATAATCTCTGAGAATGATCCTTCCTATCAGAGGTGTAAATTACACATAATCAATACTCAAGTACTTGCCCAGAAAAATACTCCACCGCAAGTACCCTTATTTTTTCTACTTTAAAAAATGTACTAAAATAGGTACTAAAGTGAACCTCTAAACATTAAAAAGTAATGTGTAGAAGTCTAGTCCAGATTTGTAAAAACAGCAGTCAGGGCTGACCACCATATGTAGTGACAGGAGGTTCATCCATAAATGATACTCCAGCATTTTATTAATATATAATGATTTTTAAAACAATCTAATCCTGCTAAAAGTAACTAGTAACTAATGGTGTTAAAATAAATATAGTGGAGTAAAAGTAACATAGAATTGAAATTCTCCAGTAAAAAAGTATAATACATTGATTGATTCCCAGGTTTACTCTGTATTACTTACATGTAGGTTTTATTGTTGCCCTGTGTCCTTTGTGTTAATTTTAACATCATGCATGGAGAGCCCTCCGTTCCAAAGAAACCATGGGAGGAGTTCAAGTTTGCTGGCAAGGTAAAGTAGATGTTTCTCCAGTGTAGGAAGGGCTAGCATCTTGATTTCAAACTAAATATGATGACAAATGCCAAGTCAACTGTTAATCATAGTATAGGTTATCTCAGCCTGAATAATAAAATGTTCCAAAGCACCACTTAGTCAGTGATGTACAGGCCCAGTTGATGGTGTTTATGGACCATGGTCTTTGTGTATACTGTGGCCTACCTCAGATTACTGTTGACCAGAGAATAAACAGTATATCAACCACATCCTTTTAGTGATGTGATTGTAATCCAGTTTCTAATCCAGCTCACAGATTCTCCCTTCCTCTATAGTTATATCACAACCGCAAGTCATGTATTTCCATAATAATGGGCATGCTCTGTGTTTGCTGCAGTTTAACACTCTGAGTCATCTGCCAAACATTTTCTCCTGGCAGATGACAAGACTGTTGGTTTCTGTTTATTTCGTGAAACTGACCATATTTTTTAAAGTTTACTAGTCTAGCATGGGCCTCTCTTTACTCTTGCTTGGTCCCCATGTTCTCCACTTAACCTTTTCATCTTTGTATTTTTGCAGTGGAGTTCCTATGGAGTCACACAACCGAGAGCATGTGTGTTGGCTACATGTCTGCCCAAGATAGCAAAGCAAAGGTGAGCTTCCTAATTAGTTTGACAAACAAAATGTTTTGCTTAGGTTATATGAGAATATAATCCTTCTAACCTCATTAGCTAAACTTTGAAGACAGTACAGTACAGATAGTATTTTCATATTAAGGAGTTAATAAAATGTACTGTATAATACATATTAATCACCTCCTAAAATTGAATGTATACTTTTCATAATTTAATTTGTTTGGCTTCATATTGCAGTTTCCAGGATGAATACTTCAAAATATTATAATTTTTAGAAAAAAAACTATATTTTTAGCAGGCAGTTTAATACTCTTTACGACTAGTTTTCTGTTTTGCACTGGAATTGCACAGCAGTTCAGATTACACAAAACTAGAACAACAAGAGTAGATTCATGCTATCACCGAATCTCACACTTCAAAACAATCAATAGGATCGTGTAAAGGACCTCTCACTGACTTCCCTCCTTCAGTCACTGAACTGGAAGGACAACCAAGCCAAGCTAGAGGTCCCAGAGGTGGAAGGCATTATTGTTGTATTATTGCTTGTTTGATTGTTCAGTAGTCTTTAACATAGACATCACATTTATAGTGTTGCAAAGAATATATTACATCTTGAGTGTTCAAGGTTGGCATTATGATCCTTTTCCAGGAACTTACTAAAATTCATTACCATTAGCATTACCTCTTAAATACATAAATTGTCCTCAGGCTTTTAAGTGAGGCCTCAGCTCAGATTGATTTGTTTGGCAAATGACATTCTGTGTGAAGAGAGGGCACTGTTGTTCAGGCCTGGTTCAGATTTCAAAGTGTTTGTCCTCCTTTCCGCCTCCATGCCTCCCTCACCCGTCCTTCTTTCTTGTCTCTTGGTCTGTCTCTCTTGTCACTACCCCTCTCTGGCTCTACTTGTTCCTGAAGTGCGATAAAGTTTACTGAAAGTCACGCATCACTGGGGATATTGATATCTATCAGCTCTGTAATGAAATGTGAGCATGCAAAATGTCCTTTTACCTATGTGCCAATGTGAATAGATAAGCAGATCACAGTGAACAAGTACAGTGTACTGACTACACGTTGTTGACTGAAAATGAGAAAAAAATAGACACATCCAATGCTCTTCCTGTGTTCCACAAAATGTCTTTTTAGCTCAAGTAGTAATTTAAATTAAAGAAACATCTTGGGTCTGAGCACCACAGAAGCACAAAAGTGAACACCATTGAATTCCATTGTGAAGCTCTAATCTCTCACCAACAGTACGTTAAGATATGATTTGCCATGTTGTTGATATAATTAATGTGCTCAGTGTGTGTAGATCCAAGAATATCACCTGACAGTAGTGATTTGTGGATATCCTGGGAGAGGATATCTACATCCTCTTGAGGGGCCATTGGTGACACAGTGATACTGGAGAGTGCAGAGATAACACAGCTGTTCCACCAGAAGTCATACTGCCCTATCAGAGACTGAGCAGCTAGTTGTGGTCCTGAGGCCCCCACGTGCCTTTGAGCTTTTACCATCTGCACACCAGAGAAGCTGTTCTTCTGGCCTTCAGTCCAGATGCAAAACTATGTTTTTGCCCGTTGCTGTTCAGCTCACTACCAACATACTGTCCACTGGCGGAATTCCATAGGAGAGCATCTGTTTTCTGTCCAATCTGGTGGAGTTCAAAAAGTCTGGAATGGGAACATAAATGCATCCAGTCTCCAGTTATGATATCTGTTGTCTGTAGTATCTAGAAAACGGTCTAGAAAGTTGTATGTGTGCCATGGACGTGATCATCATGGCCTTGATGGCAGATGTCAAAGCATAGATGCAGTAGAGAAAACTTGCATAAGTGCATAGTGCAGAAGTCTTAACTATTGACGAGTGCTGCAGCAGGACAGGCAGTGCTTAACAAGTACCTACGGTGAATACTGTGTCATCAACACTTGCTGAAGAAAACATAAGGACTGGTGATGCTGTTGCACTTCAATATGTTGCTTTAATAATTAATCCAGATTTAAACACATGGACATATTCAGTGCACCGAGTTACATGGATACATAACAGTATAGAGCCACACCCGACCACAGTCTCAGCTGCTATTCTACAAACATTCCTCCCATTCCTATTAGCATCCCACTGGGCGTTTCTAACCAGTCATCTTCCACTGCTTTTCTGTGATAAGAACATGAAAGGACTAATACATAGTAGCAGGAGTATTTAGGACAGAGGTCAGACTGGATCTGTATTGTAGCAAGTCTGCTTTTCTTCCCACAATGTTTTAACTCGAGGATGTGTTTCTATATATTATTCTGACAAATGGCAGTTTCATAAACACTGGAGAACAGTGAAACTTGTAGTAGCCCTACTGGCAGCTGTTTGTCAGTCCTTTTGACATTAAACTGAAAAATAGCTAGAAAGTGGTAATGCTACAGCTTATTTTTTTCAAACGCTCACCTGTGTTTGCTCTGGATCAGACATCAGAACATCAAATCTTGTTTTAGAGAGGTACACAAAGCTGCGTATACAGATTAGTTGCAGCTCTTCAGAAACAGTTAAACCATTGTTTTATTGTTTGTCATGATGGGATGGATGAAAGAGAAGCGGTAGAGCTACAGCACTGCCACCATGGCTGAGTTCCCTCCTCCTGGACACCATTACCACTATAAAGTCCAAAGAGAATCAAACAGCACTCAATTCAGACCTCCTGGTTATTGTCTGCTTTGTATATTACACGATAAATGTTTTTTATTGTCGTACATTTTGTTTTTATTATCTGTCTCGCATGGAGAATAAATAGCATATGTTTTTTTTTGTTTAGTTTTTTTTTTTTTTTTTTTTTCAGAAAAACGTGAAAACCACAACACAAAAACATCGGCAGAGTCATGGAGCTACATTTATTCTTTGGCCTACTCTGTGGTGTTAATATGTGGTTTCTCCAGCTCCCTAAAACACATTCATATCACAGAAGAATGTTGTTTTTCTCTGACAGATACAATGGTACTGTGTTTTTCACATTATGTTTTGAGCCATAGTCTTGTCATGTGGTCACTTTAGTCACTGGATAATAAGCTGACAGCAGTAGGTTTGGGTGTTTCATTTTTTCCTGTGTACCTAGCCCAGCTATCCTATAATTCTACATAAATAAGTTATGTTTGTAGTTAAAGTGGTAATGGTAACTCGTAAATCATCACTGAAATAACCAAAAAACTGGCTTCTCACTCATTGTAAATAGTTGAACCAGCTAGCACAAGTAAATATATACATAGCAGAAGAAGATCAAATATCAATTCTATGAAGCTGAAGATTCAGATTTTTTTCAGAGTGGCACCTCTTACCTCATACAATCTTCAGGGAGCAGTGTTGTGTTAATCCCTGTTTCCCACTAACTTGCAGAAAGCACATGCACTGACAGCAGCACATTTCATTTTGGCCTTTTATCAATTTATAGAGAGACGGGAGTGCATCTGTCAGTCTATAAATGGGGAGAAAGTGGAAAGTTCTGGGTTGAAAACCACTTTTGCTTATTGTTTATGGTTATAATGGAATTATAAGTGGTTGTTATTTTATATTTTTTAATATCTGAAACTTAAGATTTGTGTGATTTCCTACGCAACATATTTTATTATTAATAAACTATTTATTATTTCCTAAAAACACTGCTCTAAATTTAAGGGTAACAACTTTTTAAACTTTTCCCATCTGTGTCACCCCACTCTTGTCCCCCATTAAACAATTTCTAGACCCACACCCCTGCTAATGGTAGGCTACAGAATTATCTGAAGCTAACCCGACTTAATGTCACAGAAGTATTAGGAGATGTTGTGTTGTGACATCTAAGCCTATAGCAGGACTCATCCTCACTGCTGTGTCCCTGTCACCTGGAGTTGTGAACTAGCACCGTAACTGTATTATAACTGGTGTTATTAGTAATTCATATTGTTTAATAAGCCTGTAACTCTTTCTGGTTACTCACTCATGTTGTCCATTCAGTCTGAAACAGAGATTGAAGTCTTAGCATGGTGCAAGGCTTCATGTAGGGGTGAGCTTCAGGGCACACTGGTGTCACTGTCAGACACAATTTTCTTGCGAAGTATGTGAAGTCGTACAGCTAGCCGCTAATTGTGCCCAGTAGTGTATTTCAGCTGTGTATTCAATGTGGTAGAAATTTAAAAGAGCATTGCAAAGCTCTTTCCCTCTGACATGCAAACACCAAAAGGAAAACATTTGGCATGTCACCATTAGTTGATTAAGACTGAGCTGTGGACCTTCACTAAAACAGTTTAAACAAGGCCTTTCTTTCAACCTCATCTTTAGAAGATGAAGGGGAGCAGATGAACCCAGAAAGGGGTACTATGGGAGTAATAGTTCCTGAGAGTGTTGCCATGTGTGCATGGTCCTGTCTGGCTGTTGTCTCATTGTAGTGACAGTTGCCCTCAGGATGCTTGAGGCGATAGTTCATGCCTACACAAAAAAGAGGTCCGGTAGAGATGAATGCTCCTCTGAGTGGGTAAGTGATGTCAAAACAGTTCAGCGGTCTGGTCAATGAGGGAACGGACTCTTCCCCTCAGGCTGGAGCCAGTGTTAACCTCTGTGGGCAGAGAGAGAGGAAGGAGTGTGACACCAGGGAGAGATGGTCACCTTTGATCCCGCAGTGGAAGTATCACTCCAGCCTTCGCAGCTGTGTTTGCCCCTTCCCTCCTCCTCTTCATCTGTGCTCAAACACAAAACACTGACAGTCTGTTCCCTTTCTCCACTCACTCTCACGCTGTATAAAAACTCACTTGGTTTTAGACTTCCGGGGTACGTGCTATGATGCAGAATTGGTAGCACTATGCCTGTTTCCAAACACTGAAATTGCTGGTTGCATTATATCACCCTCATCTGTGTGTTTTTATACTAATATTCATTCATTGCTGTTCTTTTATACTTTTTTTCAATTTTAAAGTTAGTAAAATATAATACACTTATCATGTGAAACTCTACAGAAAGTTCATTTGTGTGTCTCATCTTTTGTTGCCTGCAGACACACATATCCAGATTACCACCTGGGACCATCCCCGGACAGTCTTTGGCCATCGAGGGAGGAGTTTGTCGACTTATGAGTGTAGTAGAGTGAGCTGCATTCATCCTCCTTCCACGGTTCTTCAGCAATACTCCTAATACAGACCCTTCCACCGATCCCCTCACACACACACACACACCACTTTCACTTCCCCACCAGCTTTGTGATGTCAGACGTTATAGGCTTTAGCTATTTTGTCCAGGAAAGAGGGATGATGTTAGCTTCTTCTTAGTGCACTTACAGGACTTCCCTTTGCCACTGTTTGCCTCCAGCATGTACTCTATGACAACTTACCCAAGCTCTCCAGTAACACCTGGATTAGACTTGATGCACCAATGCCTTGATGCACCATTTTTCTGTTAGTCTTTTTCAACAAAAAGTGGCATCCTTCTTTTTTTGTAAATAAGCTTTAGGAAAACAGGGTGGATGTTCATGTTGTTTTGTATTGCTGAACAGATATTTAAAAGTTTGATTATTTTAAGAACTTCAAATGCAAGACCTTTATTTTCTTAAAATGCTTTTTAAGTTTTAAAAGGTGTCAGACTGCACCTTGTGAAAAGCCTGCTTCTAAAGATAATTGTTTTGAATGAATCATTTATGAATGTGAAAGTTGAAGGATGGTGATGAAAGCAATTTACAGTGTTAACAGGTACAGACCAACTTCCATGTTCTTGTACACACACATTGGTATTAATCCTCCTGCATACTGTATAATGTTGCATAATGTGCATCGTAGATCATAATGACTTTTATGAACGTTTCAGTCATAGAATGCTTTGCTTTGATTTAAAATGGGATTACATAGGTATTGCATGAACAAAATCTACAATAAGCTACTTTCTGTTATGACACATGTATAGTTGATCAGGAAGCTATGATCTTCCAGACTGATGCAGATACATACATATATACATATATATAGTTCTCAGGTAGCAGCATTTGACCCCACCATCAAACATGACTGTTAGTCATCATTTAGAAATCATAATTTATATTTGTATAATTACATAGACAGAGACGTGTATTTTCTTGTTAAAAAAGGATTGCTAAAAACTAATTTATGCATTAAGCCCATGAAATGGTGCTGTTGAGATCTGTACTTGAAGTGATGGTCTAAATTGATCTGTTTAAGATAATCAATTTCTCTGGTTTTGCTGTTTCACTCAGTTCCTCTTAAGAATTCCAGTCTCAACACAACCATAACAGAGCTTGTTTATTCTTTACTTGAAAATGCAACTAATATAAAATGGTATAAGCTATGGAAATGCTAATACGTGCACAGCTCTTCACAGTGCTCAAAAAGTAAATAAAATATATGTTGCTACATTTCTGTGTCTGTCTTTTAAGTCTTTTAAATGCCATGGCATGAGGCATATTCTTTAAACTGTACATTTTCCAAAATAGACATACATTATTTGGAGACAATATACAGATCATAATCTGAACTGTGGACTGTCAAATATGTAGTCTAGAAATAAATTACATGCTGGAGTGAAATCTTCAGAATCACTTGCTTACATCTTTATGTGTAATATTCATGTGTCAGTTGAGGAACCTCTGACTAAATCTGTGCTGTGTGTTCCTCCCACACACACACACACAATGCTCTTATCCTGAGCCACTAGTTGTATTTTAGTCTCATTTTTTTGACATTTCAACTTTTCTTCTCATTTAAAAAGTGTGGATTTTGTGATTCCCTGGTCTTTCTGAAAATGTTTTGTCTTTTGAACTGCTTTGATTAGTTAGTCTGTGACTAGAAAGTAGTTATTTATATCATTCGTATCAGTCTCTAGAGCAAGAGCTTGCTTGCTCTGGATCATGGCCACTGTAGTGTCTGAGAGGAATGTGCAATTGAGATGTTCAAGAAGATAAATATATTCACCGCTTGAAGAGAGAGAAGCCTCCTTGTCAGCGCACCGTGCATGGTTGCGGGATAGGACCACATATTGATGGTATCCAGCCAGTTTGCTCTCAGGTGTAAGATGTCACAGTATTTTGACATCACCAACATGTAAAATGTATCTGACAGGTCAGGAGGAGCAGCAGAATTTGGCTGAGGCAGTGCTGTGTGTGTTTATTTTTGTTCCACAGCCTCCTGACCCTTGCTTGATCTTACCTTGCCCCTCACCCACACTTGCACCATTGTTTGGTAGCTTGATTATGTGTTATTAGAGAGTACCGTTCATCAGAGCTGTGTGTTGCTGGGAGACACAGAACCTTCCCCTTCGAATATCATCTCTCTCTGTCCCAGATCCCCTTAGCTTTGAAAAGGGATCCTGTGTCTTTTAGAAGTGGACCTGAGCCATTCAAGGTGTATCCAAGGCCTTTTGCTCAGCAAGGCTCTTAAATGCAAAACAGACGGTGGAGCAAATAAAGATCAAAGGCAGTAGCCTTGCCTGGCTAGCTTGCTGTCTGCACATGCCAAGCGGTGCTGTCACAGTGAATCACTGCCCTGCAGCTTCTGTGCTCATACTGGCCCTCCTCCCTCAGCACCTCAGGGCAATGGACCCCCCCTCAGTACTGTTACAGTCACTGTGCCAATGTCTAACATCACCACTTATACACACAGGGTGCAAACCAGCCAGTGTGTGAGTCTGTTTTTGTGAGACCAAGCCAGAATCTTCCCTAAGGGATCGTCGGAGCCAGACGTCTCTCACCTTTATGCACATTCACATCTGCCCTTATCGTGTTCAGTGCACTAAGCCAAATATCATTTCAGCAGAGTATAATAGTTTTTATTTTTTACTCTGCCATCTATGAGCTTGGTACAGCCTTACACTGCCTGTGATTTCTCATAATAATAATAATAATAATAATAACAACATACTTTATCAATCGATGGCCTTGTGTATATATATGCGTATATAACATTAAACATTAACAAATCAAATTTTTTATTTGTTTGACAGCTTTGTGTGTGTGAATCTATGAGCAGCTGCATGTTATTTTAGCTATTGAAGTGAATGTTTGAACAGCATAGGAGACATGAGCCAGGTTCAGGTGCAGCTCAAGGTATGACAACTACCAGCCACCTAACAAGATGATGTTCTTTGCAAAAGTGACACTGTGTCCAAGTGAAATGGAGTTTAGTTTTGTGCTTTGTCATCTGCCATAGATGGTGTGGCTGCAGATCTGTGCAGCATCTCAGCAATGTCCTAGCAGCAGGGGTTAAGTAAGGCAGTGTGCCCTCTCAGAGGCTTCACAGCTACTTGACCTGTTTGTTCAGCTGCACACCCAGGCACATGTTTGTCCACTCCACCTGACTCGCTTTGCCCATGTTGCAAGCCTATGGCAGGCAGAGCGCCAGCAACCCCGCCCCTGTTTTGCCAGAAAGAGACTGGGGGTATTTTGAGAGGGAGGGACAGAGAGGCTAGATAAGCAACCTCCTGGTCCAGGTCAGCTATTTCAGATTAGAAGACGAAAGAAAAACCTTTTAATTAAGCTTGCCGTGCAGTTAGGTCCCTGTGGTATTGTGGTGCAGACATTTCCTGCATTGTGCTACACCACCCATAAAGTAGCACAGCAAGGGAGCGAGCAAAGGAAAGTGATGGCAAGAGACTAAAAATGGCCTTGCCACATCTGCAACGTACCACAAAACAAAGAGATGTCTGATTGCCACTGAGCTCCATGGTTATTTACCTTTGACAATCCTTACAACGAGCTGCAGCATGGACAGCAGATCGCCTGGACTGGATTTGTAATGTGAAAAGTTTCTGAGAAAAAAGCTGCAGACTTGAGCTTTCCCTTAACTTATTATAACATGAAACCATTAAAATTCCCAAAGTATTCTTCTTTTTAATTCCTCCTGTTTTCCCACAGTTAGCTCTTTATGGAGATCTACTGAGGAATCCCAGACATCCCTGTCAAACTCTGCCTAAAACTGTGTACATGCGTTGAACATAATTTCTTTCATGTAACAAAAATAGCGACAAAATACCAACAATCATATCTTGGTGATGCTTAATGAGCCCTTTCAGATCCTTGACAATATACCACTAATATGATGCTTTGCATCCTTTGAAACATACCAGAGTAGAGCCCTGGAAATAGTAACGCAAAAGCAAGGCCTCATAGACGTCCCACAGCCAGCGGGAATAAGCGTCCTGTGTGCTCTCTGCACTCACTGCTCTAAAGTATGTCTACCCTCTCATGTATTTTCACACCAGTTACACACAGCCTCCAAATCTTGAAGAGGCTCCATTCCTACCTGCACCTTGGCACAGGAATCTCAGTGCAAGTTGTGCTAGTGTTTGTAAGGGAGGGGAGAGAAGAAATGAGAGATGAAAAGTGAGGAGGGTGTACGAGTAATTGCCTGCTCTTGAGACACGTGGAGCCTGTCTGGAGAAGAGATACTGGGTGGGAGGGAGGGCGGAGGTATGTCATCAATTTGAGTTCGGCCCTAATGTTTCAAAATAAATACGACCACCTCGCTTTGATCTTCATTGTCTGTTCAGCAGACGGTCTGCTGAGATAACAACCCATGCCGGTTACTGTAATCTTAGCTTCGAACGAGGCTTTTTCTGAAGACAGAAGAGCTTTACACAGTCTGATAGTACTGAGGGATTATTTTTTAAAGTTTATATGATTGATTTACAGTTGATAAAAGTCAAGATAACTGAGTGAAAGGACACGTGTGGAGGAATTTTCTATGAACAGTGAAGCAACTAGCCAGTTTCAAGTAGCGCCTCAGGGGCGTGGAACGTGCTGGGGCCTGCTGCGTTATAAAGACAAGCCTTGCACCGGGCCAGCTGTGCCGTACACAAGACTGCAGGAATGAGGGCACCATGAATGGCTTTCTCTGTGTGACAATGACTGTAGCACTCAGTAGAGAGGGAATGGTCAGAGGTCCCTGCTACGGACAGGCAGCTCTGAGTGTGTGTGTGAGTGTGTGCGTACACTGAGAAATTACTCAGGAATGTGAGGATACATGCCAAAGACAAAGAATTTGAGTCACATTCAAGGCCCTCGCCCTCTGAAGAAATATCACAATCCCATCAAAAGGTCTGGCCTGAGAGCTACACTGAATGGAACTAATGAAAGTCTGCACTGGCTTCAGCTCGTTGGAAGAGTTTAACTGATGAGATGAAATGTTTTCTTTTTCATGCAGATGAATTTCCTCTGACAGCAGGAATGAAATCTAATAGAAAAATGGATTGAAATGTTAATTTACACCTTTAAGAGACACTTGCCATGAAAACTGCACATGAAAAGATTTTTTCTAGCAAAACATCATTTGGCTTTTAAAAAATTTATTTATAGGTTTGTATCTGAAAAAACCTTTCCATACAGTTGAATTCACACATTCTTTGCATTCTATTAGGGTTAAATCCTAACTTGAGACAGAAACACACACACTGATGGCAGTTTGAGCTAGACAGGAATCTCAAGTTAGCATTCAGCCATATGTGAATCAGAAACCACAATCATAGACACTTGCATGAAGACACTGCTAACACAACTTAATAAATACTTTACAAAAATAATGCAGGCTTTTTACAATGAAGATCTGCCTCATAGACACAAGGGACACAGTTGTAAATTACTGGTAAAAATAAGAAAATGTGCATGCTAAATAAACATACTCGCAAGCTTTCATGAAAACCTGGATATCGCGATCGACAAATCGGAAGAAAACTGGATAAGTTTTGTACCCTGTCCGCACCCTACTCCCAACAAATTCCTGAAGGATCTCATTATGCTGTTACCACAGGCCTCTCAGATTCACCAAACATAAACAATCTATAAAGATGAACATGGACACAATCTAAGTGGACATTCCTAGAATAATAATTTTCCCTTTTAAGAATATAAAGTCAGTTCTCCCTTTAGTGATCAAATCTGATCTATAATTTGCACACAATTACTAGCAAGTTTTTTGAGGCATATTTTATTAAAAAAGAAAACAACACTTTTTTCTGGTTTTGGTGAAGCCAAGAAAAAATCCTTGTGACCAAGTAAGTGTTCTGTCTGTTGGATTTTTGTTCCTCTTGGTTCAAAAGAGCAGTAAGTCTTGTTCCTCTGAGCCTAAACGTTCATGTGTTATTTGACCTAAGACAGAATAAAAAATGGTTTCACCACCATTTTTTTGTTTTTTCCTTTCACTCTACACAGGGCTAGAATTCCCGTGCTTCTTCAAACTGTTTGTAGTAGTCCTCATCCTGAGGACTGTCAGGACATTTCTGCCCGTTGTTTGGTGGTCTGGCCTGGTTGTACCGGCTCCAGTCTCCTTTGCAGATGATCCAGGGCAGGATATCCACCTTATAGTGCAGGTCTGCTGAAAACTCTGTGCTGATGAGGTTGGGCGTGCCAGCCCCTTTGCCACGAGTGATGAGCTTCATGTTGTCGTCATAGCAGCAGTGCTGTGCGGCCAGGGTGGTGGACTCCAGTGTCAGCATCGAACGGATGCAGTAACGGGCCGTGGGCTTGTAGATCTCCAGCTTCTCCTTTGGCCCGCTGGCGTCTTTCCAACGGAAGTCTCGGCGTGTTGGAGCATCGTGTACGTCTGCAGTGCTGTATGCTACCTCAGTTGGGTAAGCGCAAGGGCAACTGGGAAGGTCATTTGATACCTTGGTCATGTACTTCTTCAAGAATTCGCTCTTGCAATTCATCCACCGCTCGCAGCTGTCTGTGTCTGGAAGACATGGAGACACTATTAAATGATACATCTCTTTCTCAGTTAAATGTTAGAAGATGAAACCAGAAGTGTGAGAAGGTGTAATGTTCAAGATGTGAAGATGTGTTTTCATTTGACTGATAAAGAACAGACAAAGCTAGAGTGGCAGCAGCAAACCGTGCCTCACCCGCATTGCTGCACAGCACTGGAACACAACCCCAGCGTGAGGAATGCTAAGTGTGTGCATGAACACAGAACATCAGATCGATGAACCGCCTTTGATATTGTAAGAACATCTGAATGAAAGATAATCTGCAAGACAAGAGTAGGCAGAATCTTACCAACACCAAAGAGCTCCGTGGCATTGAACTCATCTGTTCCAGCTAACAGGCTCACTTCAGTAGCTGCTGTCTTGAAGGCATCTTCAATACCTTTAGAGCAATGAATTAACAGTGAAAGGAGGAACAAAAGATGACAGACTACTAAATCAACACACTCACTTATAAAGTGTCCTTTGATATTCATTAACGTCTTGTTTGGTGTGGAAATCTTTTGTTCTGTGATACAAAATCCAGACTTTACCTGGACAGCTGGGCATATCACAGGTTCTGGACTCTGTGGCTGTACAGGCATAACCACATGACCTAGTTCTCTTCTGGTTCCCATTTCCACAGGTGACACTGCATGGTGACCAGTTACTCCAATCCCCCTCTCCATCCATATAGTCTAAGTCAGAGAGAACAAAAAAGACAGATCGTCAGCTCTGATGCACACCACATGCTGAACTTACTCAGGCCTGTTAGCATGCCCCACTAATAATAAGTGGGGGGAGGACATAAACAGGAAAGCAGGGGAGCTCAATGTTCTTTTTGAGATTCAATGCAAGCCTGTACACACACATGCATACGCTATGTTGTACACGACACACAAAAGTGTCTGAGACAAAGGGTGTAGTATGTTTCAGTATGTAACAGGGAAGCCCTGTGCAAATCCCAACAAAGCTACAGAAGATTCTGCAGGCAATTTACAAATAGAAAATGTCTGTGCTAAGTGCCTGGCACAGTGGACATCATTCACTTGCTATATCTGTGATTCATTGGTTTAAAAATGGGAAGTGAAATGGCCAGAAATCCTCTTTAACTCCAATTATCATTGAGCAGATCACTGTAATGGTTATACGTGGAAACAGTTACACTAGACTCTAAGACCACCTCACCCGACCACCACTATCACTACCACACGCAAACACACACATACACATCTTGAAAGCAGTACTCCATCAATGAAGAGAATTAATGTGGGCATGTTGGGATGAAAGTATTTCTGGCCAGGGTCCAAATACAGCCCCCTGCTTCCATCTGCCCCTCATTATGAACATTTTGTAAGAATACAGTCCAGATAGCCATCTACCACTGCCCCTCCACCTCCACCATAGTTTATTACAGCCAATGAGTGGGTGGCCACTCAAAACAAAAATCAGAATTTAGTAAACTTGATAATATACGATAATAACGTGCCCTCAGGCCACAGATGAGACAACGGAATGTATTATCAGTGGTCTGTGATGGATAACTCTCACTGCCTGTCCACAATTATGATTATTAGGTTTAAAACCAGGACAGTAATGATGAGAAAATACTTCCTTGTCCATTAGTGTGCTATGAAATAAGGGATGAATAAGAGCTGACCACAGCGATAAGCCAGGAACATTAAACATGGGTTATGGTTTGACAAAAAAAGATTATAAAATCGCCCTCCTAACCAATGTATTGTGAGTGCAAGTGGATAAAATGACATTTTCCACAGCACACGCATTCCTGTTTGACCATGTTGGTTTGGGCATGCTACAACACGGGCTGAACGCATACTGTATGACAGTGAGTGTAAATTCTTCCACAGCAGATTTATCTGTGGGGTTACTTTTGGAGAGTGTTGTGAGAATGGTGTGGCAGCGTAACAGCGCTTCTTAAACTGTGTCACGTAGCTAGCACCACACCACAGAGGAATCCATCTCATAAAAGAGTGTTAAAGGCTTCAATCAGGGGCTCCAAAAGGCTCTCCTGGGATGACTGCACTTATTATGGTGACAGCTTAAATCAGCAAATCTGCAAATTACAGATTCCACATCAGACTATGGCCATCTGCGGAAACACTGTAGACCAGTGCTCAAGTAAGAGCCTATGGATTCTGCTAAATATTCTGCAATGTGTATTGTGCACTTTTTTTTCTTGCAAACACACACACATGCACACACACCCTCTTGTTATTCTCACCATATTCAGCTTGAGCTTTGCTTATTCCACCGGCACCTCCTCTTCTGTCCCAGTCTGCTGGCGGCCTGAGGAAGTTGCTGTCCTCACTGTTGCTCCCGTAGGAGCGATCATGCTCCTCTGTTTGATGAGTGGTGGAAGAGGATGATGAAGTGTGAGGCCACCAGTTTCTCCAGTTTGGAGAAGCCCAGTTGGGTTTGCTTTCCTTACTGAGGCCTTTCTCTGGCTCATGGCCCTCCAGTCCATCCACCACTTCAATTGTCACCTGTGTTAAAGGACAGGCGTCAATTTAAAGTCAATATTCAAGCAGAGACATGAAAGACATAAAACATTTTTACATAGAGTGGGTCGATTGGGTGGTGTGAGGTGATACCCCTACACACAACATTACCCCTCCCCCTTTTGGTCCTAACACATGTGCCTCCCAGATGAGGGGGGACCACCACCCCTGCCCCACAGCCACCCTCCCACCTCTTGGGCTCTCTCCACCTAAACACAAAGTTCAAAGGGCTATTCAGCCTCCTCCAGACCATGAAAGCCAGATGAATCCCAGGATCAAAGACACCCCCCCTCCTCCTCCACCCCTTCTCCCGCAGCCTCACGCCTTTGCTCAATTGGTTGCTCTGCTCTCTTCCCACATCTTGAGATGTTAATACACTTTGTTCATGCTTGGATTTACCAGTGATGCTCTCAGAAATGGAAAGACCCCCCTCGCTGGATTAGACAGGAGCATGATTTAAACATGGCAGCGGTTATTCATCCATCTGCACCACTGAGGGCCTTATGGGTAGGGGCTTGCCACACATTTACATAAGTTGTCTGTCTTCCTGCCCATGGGTTAGTAGCGCAGCATTGCTGGTTAGCATCAGTTGTCAGTGTGATGAACGTGAGACCTCGGTGTCTATCTTGGTTTCACTACGAGTCACGAAGTGTGAAAGGGCACGGGGGAGAAGGAACGTAAAAGGGGGAGAAACAGAGGGTAGCGGTGTGCACCAAACTATTCTCCTTTTTCCTGTTTGCTCTTCCTGTTTGCTCTTCCTGTTCTATGTGCTTGGGCAGCCATGTTTTACAAGTGTGTGAAAGTCGCAAAGCGTGCTGGTAGGTGAACACACATACACATGATTACCTGTATGTTGGGATTCTGTCCATTGATATCAGCTTTGGAAAGGTCAGGGAAATTGTGCAGATCTAGGAGGAAAGTTCCAGGGCCATCCCTGTGCACATTGCTACCTTGCGCCCAGGGAAGCATGGCAGGCCGGTGGGCCAGCCGGTGTTCTGGACCAGACCTCCGGTCTTCAGGAGCCAGCTGGACGGAGGAGCTGCTTTTTGCATTTATATTGTTCTGCTGAGGACAGAAATGAACATGATATTAATTAATTGTTGGTTTGTGCGTTCATGGTACATATTAGATAGTTAAAATGTTAAAATATTTTCTTTTGTGGGAATGTCACACATAAGACTGATGTTCATGTCGCATGACCTCTGTCATAAATCTTGCAGACAGTGGACTCTTAGCTACTTGGAGCCCAGAAGAAAAGTGACTGAAAGAACTGGACAACTGAGTTCTGTGCCTGTCTGCTTCCACCAAACTATAATGCATCTAGAGCCAGCATTCAGAGCCAATGTCATAGTTAGACTGTATATTTTTTTTCCATTTTTAACTGACAGTACACTGCTGCTTTACCATAGCAATAGGGACATACATATCATGTTCTGGTGTTGGCTGGGAGAGAAGAGCTATGTAAGACTGATGGTTTTCCTGCATTGGGACTATACAGGGAAACCTAAGCAAACATTGCAAAATAATTACATCTGCCTTCTTGTAGACAGAAAAACATTTGGTCTGCTGACAGGGAGGTTGTAAATTCATCCCAAAAGGACAGTTGAGGCATATGTCCTCTGTCAGGTATACACAGAAGGAACAATTACTCCTCAATTGGAGACACAGCCATAAGTAGTCAGCAATCATCCATTCTGAGGTGGCAGAAAATAAGATCAAACAAAGCCATCAATCATGATTCTTGTTTTCTTTTTTCATGTCCCATTTCTTTCTCCCTAGTGTTTTTGTGGCCAGGCTCAGGCCTGAGAATATGGCAGCAGTAGATGTTGCGGTGGCCAGTCACAGACAAAGTGTCAGATCAGCCACATGGAGGGTATAAAAGCCCCCAGTGGAGCTGTTTGTGTCCAGCCAAGGTGCACTCTGGGACAATAAAGGTGCTGTAAATGACGGTGCACAGCACAGGGTAAGGAATATAAATGTACCTTCAACTTAAATTCTACCACAGAAAGGGAAACAGCTGCACAGAAAGCTATATTTCCATTCAGTATTACTTTCAATCCACTGCAAAACACCAGTTGAAAGTAAAATGATAATATACTACATGTCAAAGGATTTAAAAAATATTCACATCATATTCCTTAATTTGAGATACTGCCATAATTACAATGCTTGTGCTTTTTCCCCATCATTTTGATGAAAATGAATAAATGGCTCTACCACATGAAAAGAAAGAGAGATTTTATTGTAGATAGATAATGGCTTTTTATGAGAATTTATGTTCAAACATAAAATTTATAAAACTTGAGAAAAAGATTCTAAAAAAGCATATTCCTGTTAAACAACTGAAAGCTGAATATGGAAAAGCTTCAACAGCATAGTTTGTTCATCAGCTACAGCCCCTTTTATGTGAACATCACAGGACCCTGTTTGCTTCTATCAAATGTACTTGGAGTTTGACCTTGGATAACCATGTGATAACCATGTCTTTCATGTTCCCAGCCTTCAGAAGTCACTCAGTTGCTGTAACTGAGTTCTGCCGAGGGAGCAAGCCCAACAGGTGTAGTGAATCTGCTCTGGGTGGATTAAATTTTGAAGGATTATATTAGTATTTAACTGCAGACCACACAGCTGACATCGCTGACAAATGATCGTGAATACAGAATAGGAACTGCTCAGGTGCTGTTTAAAACACAGAAAATACTGTCACTGAGTTTTGACTTTCTCCATGAATTGGTCTATTAAAAGAAAGCAGATGCCATCACTAACATTTTAGAACACACAAACTGTTGGGTCATCAAATCCAGTGTTTGCCGGCAGATTAATCTTCCATTATCCAGCCTAATCCAATCCGAATCTTCTGTTGTGTATTGTGCTGTATTACACATGGCAGTGAGATTACATAATCCTGCTTTATTTAATGTCAAACTTCAAAGTATTCAGACTAATCCTGAGGCAACATGCAATGTGACTTATGTTTAGGTAAAAGATTATCTTCTGGATAGTAGATGAAGAATACACCATACGGGAGCATTGCTGGTTGGTGTTTCTAAACAAAATGTTATGAATATTGCAGGAGTGCTGCAAGTTTGAATAAAACTCATTAAACTGCTTATAATCCATAAACACTAAATCGGAAAACAAACCCATAAGATTCTGAAAATCTTCAATAAATCTTCCACTACTTTCAATGTCCAGCTTTTCAAGTGGTTATAAACTGCTGTGAGAAATCTGTTACCTGTGAGCTGAGTTGATAATCTGTGGGAAAGTCTGATGACATTCAATTTTATTTGTGCAGCACGTACATTACATAGCTGCCAGGTTTAGCAATACTTATGTGAGATAAGAACAGCTATTGAGCCCATTTTAAACACAATGCCGATGTTACAAGCTATTTTCTCTCATCTATGAAACAGCATTGTTCACCAAGGACCTGACAAAGAACAAGATTATGTGATAAATTCATCTGCGTAAATATTTCCTGGTAAACAAACATGTTCAGTGCTTAAACAACAGATGCTATAGGAATGTATACATAGCGCTAGCATTTTTATTGTCTCACTTTCTTCAGAGCCAACCTGACAGATGCTGATTTCCTCACTGTAGTATCAACATCTTGTGAAAACAGAGAAAAAAAACTGACTTAAATACAGAGGAATCTAAGAAGCTTTGCCCATACGCACTCTATATTTCCATCTGGGAGCTCAGCAGCGTGAAGGACAACCCGTGAAAAGTTATACAACCAGATGACTGGCTTTTTGATTTTTGTCTTAATTGGTATTTGAGCAGAATGACTGAAGACAGTCACTAGAGTAGAAAATTATGGTAAGAACGCACAACACGGCAATTAGTCATCAAACACAAATGGCAGTAGTGTATCAGTTGCGTAATGTCGACATAAACACCTCTCTCTGTCTTTTCCAGATAACTCTCAGTGGAGCTTTTTAACACAGCTTAATGAGAAAAACGTGTTGTTTTCTCATTTTTCTCTAATACAGCTCAGACTGTAGCAGTGCACAGGAGTAACGCATTTCATTGTCAAAAAATCGGCAGTATTCCCCTTTGATGGCGAGCTGCGTTACAGCAGTCACTCATCTGAGATCTTCCTCAGCAAGGAACATGCTTTAATTTGGAGATCAAAAGTGACACACCATTCCTCAGTTCATGTGAGGCCTCCCAGGATGTCACCCCCCACTCTCAAAAGCCATGAATGAACACTTGCGCACACAAGCCACCCTCTCTCCCCCCCCTCAAAGTATCTCCCCTTTCCCGCTTTCCCCTTTTTCACTTTGTGAGGGCTGCTTAAAGAGGCATGACTCCATTTTCAATTGGGAGCAACTCGGGGGTCCTTCCCCCCCAGGGAGGCTGGCAGGAAATGAAGGCAGTGCACGTTATGCCAGATGCTTTTCAGTACTATACTTCTGTAGGTGGAAGAAAACTATTCTTCCCCTGTTACACGCCTCGTTCTGGGGGTGCATATGTGTTTATTTACAGGACACTGACTGGCCACTTTATTAGGTACACCTGTACAGTCTAATCCAGTACAGCAGCTCTGAGTGCAGTTTACAATTTCAACAAAAAATTAGAAATTATAACCTTGTAAAAATAGAATTTGTGGCTAATTATTTTGTACAGTATTTGTAGTTGCTTGTTCTTAACAGACAAATATTGTTTAATATAATATCACACTAACTTTGAATCTGTCTTTCTGGGTCAGTGCTGCTAATGTGCTTTGGACCAGAGAGTTTTCTCTGTCCACTACAGGTGCACGGAGCCACATCCTGTCATTTGTCTTTCTGTGAATGGCATTTTAAATATGACACCTTGGGATGACAATAAACCCCCTGGGACGTGACAAGCCTGGCTGAAAGATGACATCACCGTCTTCAGTGGGGAACCAGTGAAGCGTAGATGCATTTAGTTGGAGCATTCATGAGCCACAAAAAAAAAAAGAAGAAAGAAAAAAAAAACACTCAGCATTTCCCTCAACATGGGGGTAAGAGTGCCAATGTTGTCCTACTTCATCACAGGACAGAATCCTTATGTAAATAACTAAAGTAATGTTTAGGTTGTAATGGGTGACGTATTTTTACTGTCGGGACAAACTCCCTCCTGATCTTCATCCTCTATCTCCAAAAACCAACGTTTGGCTGTGTGACAAATATTCAATAAATTCCTGGAATACTTCCTCAGCTTGGCGCTCCCTAAAAATCCACCTGAACACAGGCTTGCTGTTGCATATACGCAGGCTGGTCTACAGTGACGGCAGTGATAGTGGAGATAAGAGAGATTACCCTCACTGTCCTCCGCTGAAGTAAAAATTCTTTCCCCTAATTTACCCCCAAGCCCGACTAAAGCATTTATGAAGTGACGCCGTTCCAGAGGGCATAAATAACCATTTATCACCGGGACATGAAGAAGGTATTTCAGTAGCATGCTAAATATACACCAAAAAGCAGCTCATGGATGCTTAACACTCTCTAAAAAAGCCAGTTCATCCAGGACCTGACTTAACCTTGAGGTCAGGATATGAGACTTTGCTGGAGTTTGTATGTTGATGGGCTGTTAAACCATTAAACCTGTCTTAAGTGGTGTCATTTTGACAAATGTCTCCCTTGTAAAGGTTTTGTTGAGGCACATTCTAAACTAGACCACAAACCAACCATGACCTACCAAACCAACTAGCCCGGAAAGCTGATGTCAAAGATTCCCAGAACTCAGTTTATTTATTTATTAGTTTTTTATATCTTGTCTTTTTCACTGAACACTACTGGCTGAAACTTGATTTTGGCTTAAGACTTGATTTGGAGCAGAAGCCAGTTTGATACCAGACTCTTCTCTAAACTCAGTTCTGGGGAGTGTGTATTGGTAGGGGGCACCTTCAGCTCTGACCCTCCGCCCCAACAACTGAACGCTTAGATGACAGTGATGAGCCCACGATGACAGAGAACTGCCTGCAGCCAGCATTTAACCTCCAGCAGCAGGGAGGTGTGTCTGGTGAAGGGGACTGATCTCTGACCCTGCCTCATCTTCCACCTCGCTGCTGGCTCACTGTCATTCCCCGGGGACACCCTAAGGAGACCACATCCGTGTGTATGTCAACAATCCCCAGATATTCACAGAATTCCTGGAAAATGGTGGCGTTGTGTTTCCCGTCTCGCTGATTCATACGATTGATGATATGATTTTTATGATGCGTTTTATCAAATACATCTGTGACCCTGTGAGGCATCTTAAACATTCCCTCATTTTACCCAAGAAATGTCTCCTAAAGCACCTCTTTGCTAAACAGTTTCTTAACTCACCTCTGTAAGTGCTGTGTCCTGATCCAGGCTCAAAGTTACATTTCCCTGCGGCAGCGGACTGCTCCGCAGCACCGTGATGTGCAAGGTAAGGAGAAGAAGTCCCAGGAGCAGCAGCAGTTCCGCTGCCAGGCGCACCATCCTTTTGACGCGGCCGCTCTTGGGAGCCTGTGCTGTGGCCGGAGCTCCGACTCCGCCTCCTCCCGGTGCAGAGACTCCAATCTCCGGATCCGCCGGGGACGAGGAGCCGCAACACCACTTCGGAGCCACTTCGGGAATCAGAATTGCAAAAATGAAGGGAAAAGGATCGGATGGGGTCACTCGAATAATTTGGGAAAAGTGCTGTAACAAATCTTATCCAGTGGGTTTATCTTTGAAAGCGTTGGGTTTACCCCTAAAATAACTTGGACGATTGTCAGTTCACTTTGTTAAGCCAAATACGATATGAGTTAATGCACCGATTTGCCAATCAATGCACTTTACTGAATACTGCAGGAACGACCCAGCGCGCAGCTTTCACACTGTCCGCTCTTGCTGCGCCCTCGTCAAATCTCCACGCTCGACAAACTTGCAGTGCAGTTGCTCCGTAGTGTCCCTGCCACATTCTCAGGCTCAGTCTCTCACTTGAGTTTTCCTCACTTCCACTTCAGCCTCTTTACGCGTGTTTTGTCTTGTCCGCATTCTGCACTATGAACGCGTTATTCAGCGACACTTTGGAGAAAAAGTACAGGTAGATAAAGAAAAACGTTCCCAGTTGAGACTTGACGGTGTACTTCTGTCTGCTTCAAAAACAATATTCATCCATTATGCTGCAGATTGTAAGATCACTAAAATAAGGACGCAGGCTGAAGTGCGTCTCTAACGAATCCTGCTGGAGGAAACGACTCAAACCATATCAAACTACACACGCTCTTCTTGCTGTGCGCTCTTGGGGTAGTTTTATACTATACGCCCCTGTGCAGGCGCCCTCCCACTGGTTAACCCTTTCTCCCCCTCCCTAAACTGAAGTCCGTCGGTTTCCACAATACCACATGCTCTTCAGGAAGTTCGACTGAGAAACACCTCAAAAGTAGATGACTCTGAGCTTTACATCGCACCTGAAAAATATTCAGTCCTAAAGTAAAGCCTGCCACATGTCCCATGTATAGCATGTATGTCATCATTATACACTATAGTATTTAAAAATACCACTATACAGGCACAATAAAGACTCTTTGAAACAACCTCGGGTAACCTTGATGGTCCCCCGAGGCGCACTGGGCACAAGAGCGCGTCGCAGCGCGGAGGAAGACAGCCGGAGGCGCCGTACGGGAGGTCTGCCTCCTGTACAGCAGTAGCTTTGTCTCAGCCTGTGATTAAAAAGCGGCTGCGGAAGGTTCAGTAACACTTCAGTTAAGAAAGACAAATGGTACGTAGCTAATGTGATTAGCCCTCGTGAGACTTTATATTGTCGACTTCAAAGGACAGGCCGGTGCGTCAAATTATTCACCAAGGAGGGACGCTGCTCCTTCAGCATGGGCACAAGTGGAACCACTATTCTACTGAAAGACTAACGCGATCTTATTAGCTAGTGTCATAGCATACTTCTCAGTGCCATAACATGCCTCATAAAATAACTTCTCAAAAATTAGTTGAGGACATATCGCAATCAACAGCGTAAACACACGCGTTGCTCGGTTGCGCATGAATAATGATTGTCGCCAAATGGCGCGTAACGCACAGCTCTGTCAGGACCATGGCAATGAAACAGCAGCAGAACCAGATCATCGCCAAATTTGCTACTTCAACAGCATATTTACATTAGTCAAATAAATTTAAAATTGATGAGGCCAGTATAATTAAAAAAAAAAAAAAACTGCGTACACGCCTGCACAATATTACTACTTAAAGTTAAATGTGTACTTCTTTTTTATACTGTATTAGTGATGTTATTTTCTGTATTTGACGTAATTTCCTGTACTTTCTATAAGACCCATCACTAATTTCACTTACACTACTGTGAGCTTCGAAACAGTGATGTCTTTCTCAGTAAAACAAGGAATACTTTTGAGAAGTTTAGTAAACTCAGGCCCTAACCCTGAACTTATTTCAGCTGAGATGTAATTCTCAAGCGCCCATCTGATATCCATGTGTGCCAGTGAGTAAACTTGCTCTGTGGAGTGGAAACTTACTTTTCATCATAAAGAAAGCCAGTGACTAACAGCAGATATTGTAGGATGGAGCAGTTCAGCACATTTAACATCAACGTTGATGAATGATGTTAGGCAGTATCACATTTCACTCATATATGCTGAATAAAGCTGCCCAGATTATCTCACTATTATCTGATGAGGCTGATCAAAGTTTGAATTAGGATAACGTAGATGCTCTTAATCATCTCTTGTACAAATGAAATGCACATTGACAATATTTCATTATGCTGCTCATTAATATGTGATTTCCAGTATGAACCTTTGCTGCAGTCCTCATTTACTCCAGGCACAGCATAGCTGTCTAAACCAATGAAAATCTGTCCTTTGTCTGCTTCACTTCAAAATTTTCTTTCCAGAATAGAAAAATCTCTGTCTAAATGGAAAACAGAGAGCAACGAGAATGGCTTGCCTGCTTTGGACGCAGTGGTGGACATCAAAGGCGTAGCAGAGGATCCCCCTTCAGAATAGCATCTACATGCCATTCCAATAAGTGCAGTGTATTTGGATCTGCAGTTCAAAAGAGGCTGGTGCAGGCAGGCAGCTCTCTGGGGCCTTGCCACCAGTAGTCTGACTGCACAGATGTTTTGAATGCCAGCACAGACCATTTGCCACTACTGCTGGACCTGAGGGCAGTTACAAGTGACTGCAGGGAAGTTTGATAAGACATGTGCTTCCCACCTTCACATGTCTATAATCAAACTTAATCAGTTTACTTCACTGACCAGTTTAAAGTGGACACTTCTTGAGCTGACTTTGACAACTTTAATAATCCACCGTAAAATGTACATGAGACTAAAGAATAATAAACATAGTATGTCATAATATAAGAAGGGTATAAAAGAATCATGTCTTTAAAGGTTGAAATGGACTGACTATCAGCACGATTGTTATATTATTAAAGGTCTGTTTATTTAAGATATATTTGACCAAGTGTGTAATCGCCACATGGGGGCCGTAGGTGTGGTCCCCCAAAACATGAAAAATGGAAATTTGACCCTCACAGTCATTGAATTCCTTCACAATCTAAAGAAAACAAATGTTCTCCACTCAGTATTCAGTGTTAGACTGAGCTCATCGTACTTCATGTTGATTTATGTCAGGGAGCAACATTGAATGCATCAGCTGTGTATGTGGCTTTCGAGTGCTGTTTTTGGCCGTTCTTTTACTTCCATGCACTATTAATCAATCAGAAGTCTACTACACAGCATCACTTCTGACAAAAGTCTGTTATCTTATCTGGGACGTGTGGCTCATTTAATTTAGACCTACATTCTGCTAACTGGATGTTAGAACTTAGTTTTACATTTATTGATCCTGGATAAAGTGTGTTCAGAGAGTTGAAATCATGATTCATTCATGAGTGTTGATTATGTGACTGCAGGTTCATAATGCAGGAGTGTTAACCATCCCAGCATGCACTACAGTTTACTACTGCATTAACTTTGTTTTTTGTATATTGTGTGTCAACTGTTTTCACTTTCAATAATGTTAAATTAGGTATTTCCAGTGTGCTCTGACCATGAGTGATGTCGGTGTGTGACTGGGGACTGTAAATTATATTTTAAATTATTTTAATCAAACACTTCATAACCAATAGATGTGTTTAAACTGTCATAAACAGTGACATGAATAAAGAACTTGGTACAGGATTGAAATCTTTTCTTAACATGATTGATTCTGACACTAGCTGCTTTATATTGTATGAAAAATGTCAATATTAGTTTGTTCAATCTCTGCAGCACCTGAATGCAGCAGAGCACACTGTATGTAGGGAAATGGGCTACAGTCTCTCATTTGAGCTAGGCCGCACCCCTCATTTCTTTTTTTTACATTTTTTTATATTTACAATAATATATTTATATATTTAATATATTTTATCATTACAAAATTCATTGTGAAGATCTTTTTCATACTGTACTGTTAAGTCTCATCACAGTTAGCTTTTGAACACTCTGTGTCTGACACACTGAGTTATGTCTGAGAGCAAAGTCATGCTTTTGAGTTTGTATTCACACACACACATCTGTCTTTCGCTGTAAACCCACAATGATTTAACAGTGTCTCCATTTAGACGAAAGGTGAAAGTAATCCTGAGGACGTCAGTGTAGCCCTATGCAACATTTGAGGCAACTTTTCCCATCAAATCCAGATCTTGATAGAACAGTACGTTAGCATGATATTGCAGGTTTGAGGATTAAATGTTTTTTATTGTTTCTGGCTATAGAAGGCAGATGTGAATAGTCCCTTTCAGAACAAAGGGATCTAAGGGAGCATTTCAACTTTTCCTTTAGGGGAAAAGCTGGTTTTTCTTTAACTTGTGTTTCACTACGTTTCTGTTTGGCGTTAACGTATCATGTTGCTCGAGGACAGTATATTGTATTTTATTCCAACTTGTAAAATATTATCACTATGTTTATGGCAAGGAAAAAAAAAGTCACAAACATGGTAACGTCTCAAGGGCAAACAAGTGCCGACTAGACCCAATCTGACACATTGTGAAAACACATTTATCATCCATCTATAATCCTTCCTGTGTTAATCAAATGATTACCCCATACCACAAGAATTTAGAGTTCAGTGCTAATTGCTAGGTTAGGTTTCTGTTGGCTGAGGTGCTGCATACCCTGCATGCTTACCTTCGCAGTTTTACGCAGTTTGTATGTGGAAGAGAACAGCAGGTCTTTAAAACATCAACATTTAAGCTGTGAAGACTTTGTGATATGGGCAGTCTCGCCACAAAACAAGCTGTAACACCTTTATATTCTGTGCAGGGATTGTTGAGATTTAATTGCATGTCAAAGAAGTAATTGCTGTGTGATCTATTCTTCACAGGAAGGTTATTATTTACTCTGGAGATGAAAGTGGTATTATATTGACGACATGTTTATAAAAACAGTTCACTATGGAAAAAATAAAGGCATCTCATCATCTTATCAGTTCAGCCATAGTAGTGTAAATAAGCCAGTGAGAAAATCAACACTGCTTCACAGGGAAGGTTCAGTACATTTAGAAGAAGAAATCTGTGGGAACAACATTTACATCAGAGGGTTTAGATTTTAGCAGTGCAGCCATATACATACATACATACATGTTAAGGAAGTAAATGGGAACCATGATGATGATGATGCCGCCTTTGTTAATCTAATATTTTAAAACTGCCTTGATGCCTAATGATTTGTCTCAATGTATATGATATTTCACATCATACCTGAGCTTGAGTATTCACATAAAAATAATTCTGAAATATATTTATAAATATAATTTCAATTGTTCATTTAGGTTTAAGAAACACAATTACATGTTCTGTTAAATCCATCTTTTATCAACATATAAAAAACAGCTGCCTTACATTTGGCCCCTTTTCTGCAGTGAGACATGAGCGTTACTAAAGGGTTGTGCATTTATGGGTCTGCTCTAGCAACGGTACTTAGACTTTGTTTTGACATTGCAAAGTGAAGGTGTCATGGGTCATATCAGCTGTCCAGCTCAAAGTCTATCTCATCACAGAGGTGAGGTGAAGAGGAGTATTTCCGCCTTGAGAACTTCAGACAGAGTCTGTCGCCCACCTCGTTTAGATGGTGCAGCACCTAGGGACAAAGGAAAATTCTCAAAACTTGTCTATATGTTTGATTCAGCTACAAAAAAGTCCTCTTTATGTGTGTTTGTGAGTACCTGGTTCAGCATATCTCTGGTGTGTGCTGCCGACAAACAGAAGCGAGCTCTGGCCTCTGTAATAGGTGTTGCTGGAAAGCCGACAACCACTACGCCAATTTTCCTCTCCAGCATTTCTCGAGCAAAAGCCCTGATCAGCAGCAAAAACAGAAGCAACTGTTCATTTTTATTTGTTCTGGGACACAAATGACTGTATATACAAAAAACTAAAACACACCTTAAGTCATTCTTTTGGTAATTTTTTCTTTGATGCAAGGACACCGAGTCTAACGTTTGATTGTGACAAAAATTGTGATTTCATAGACATCAAATTCCCCCATTACCAATGCTAAACATGTGGCACTAAGACTGTTTCTCCTGCTTAAGACTTTTTAGAGTTATGAACACTGTGCACCATGCCACCTGTCACCAACAACAGTGGCACCACTTGCCTATGAAGTTCCTGGTGCTTGTGGCTCTGTATGCACTGTAGGTGTGCAAAGAGTGGCTTACTAGAGAACGTCTTACATAATACATCACTATATGTATATATGACATATACAACACTATGTGTCGCCCACGTTTGTGGTTTGAAGCCTCCAGTATGTTCAGTGACTCCACAAGCCACTTCAGAATGAAGTGAATGTTTAAAAACAATGGGAGGAATGCTGGTCTTTCTGGCTCTTCTGAATTTTTAATTGCATGGTAGGGAAAATTTTCAGAAGTTGCAGCAGTAACATTACTGGTGGCTTTTACTTCACTGTGACAGTCAATGTGACAGTCAATAATTCTGCATCTTGTGGACAGTTTGGAGATTTTTTAGAGAACTACTATCTATTATAGATATGTGTGTGCAGTGCTCTGTATAGTCACAACCTTATACCAGCATCTTTAATTTCAACCAAGTGTCGTGAGAACAATGGACAAAAAAAGGGTAACAAGTAAATGGCCGAAAGAACATTCCATAAACAGTATGGTATCTACAGATACATTACTTTCAAATTAATACTTTACATTGTTAAAATGCCTAAAAAATTAAATATGTTGAAAACTATCAAAAAAAACAACAAAAACCACATTATGATAATATTAGGAATATCTGTGTCCAAATAATATTTAAGGATAGAATTGGTGATGTTTTTCTTTTTTAAAACAAACATTAGAACTGATTGATGTACAACCATGTACATTTTACAATGTCTGATATTACTACAGCAATATACCATATGACAGTAAATCCTGATGATTACAATTACTGGTTGGGACTGGCCATGTCATGAACATAAATGATGACTGGTATTCAAAGACATTTTATATGCGACTGATTGTACCTCAGTGGCTTAGACAATCCTGGGGTATAATTAATCAATACATGATAATGAGTCATGAGTGGTTACAAATACCTGGCCTAGACAGAAAGTTTTGAATCTTGAATCTAACATTACTGTTTCATGGAAACTTTGGAGCACGTAAAAAGCCATCCAAATCACTTAAAAATGACACACTTGAAATCATTTTTGACAAAAAGGGACAATGAAATTAACATTTATATTAGCCCAGGTATATTCTGTTAGTCTTACTCTACTCTAAAAAAGGTTAAATGTACTTACACCACTTTGCCTGGCATGTAGAGCAGGATTGGAACCACAGGTGAGTCATCATTGCCATAGATGATGAAGCCCATCTCCTTCAGTCTAGCCCTGAAGTATCTGGTGTTTTCTGCCAGTTGGCGAATTCGTCGAATGCCTCCAATTAAAACAAGGACATCACCAGATGTACATGAGTAAAGCACTAACTCACTGCTTTTCCCCCTGTATTTCCACTGTCCCCTGCAGGCAAGGACATTACTTGTCAGCAGTAGCTAATGTAGTGTGAGTTCTCTGCGGCGCTATCTCATCTCAGATCCTGCACCTCCATCTGGGCCATTCCAGCCTCCACTATGAACTTGCTCTGATTACAACTCAGCTGCAGAAACAGATG
Source organism: Ctenopoma kingsleyae (assembly GCA_032353495.1). Classification (NCBI taxonomy): domain Eukaryota; kingdom Metazoa; phylum Chordata; class Actinopteri; order Anabantiformes; family Anabantidae; genus Ctenopoma; species Ctenopoma kingsleyae. The sequence continues at coordinate 6,958,344 of JAUBNQ010000007.1, read as the reverse complement.
GTTCAGTTTTGTCCGCCTGACGGCATGGTATACACACTCATGTTGTCAGAGTGAGGATTTGCAAATTGGATATGATGGATTTTGCACAAAATGAGTGACTGTGGACTCTGCCACTGAAGCATAGCCATGACTGAAACAGAGTACAAATAATGCCTAAGTATCACATGTATTTCCAATAAATATATTTAAAAAAATCAAAAGGCAGTGGTCTGGCCTGCTAACCCCCTGTGTGCCCTAATGATGTGAATTGCTGAGGAGCCTGGCTGTTGTGTGGCTGCAGCAGAATTTGGCACGGCCAAGCCTTGGAAAACAGCTCTGTTTCCCTGTGATTACCTGAACAGATTGGCAGTTCTTTCAAAGGGATGTAAGAGAGCACTTTAAATCCCCTTATCTCAGCAGAGAGAGAGAGAGGAAAGAAAACATTACATTCGGGCATCTGCCAAAAGGCACAGGGCCCATTTTGTAAATTATTCTTCTCTGCTAAGATAGAGGGCACCAAGGTCAAAAACCTACTGCCAGACACAGAAATCACATAAGTGAGAATGTGTGGGTGTCTGTCACAGTTTTTCCCCATTTCAGAGCTGCTATGAAGTGTGAAATTCAACATCAAACACAAAGATGAAGAGAACAGAGCAACACAGAGAAAAAGAGAAATAAAAACTCATCAGGCATTCATGTAGACATGTAGATGATTCTTCTCGCCTTGCTTCTAATGTTTTAATCGATGCTAGAGCAGTGATTTTTTCTAAAGACTGCACTGTTTGTTGGCTTCCCTCCCCTTTATTAGACAGGTCATGACTGATTTTTACACAACAGCTATTTCACTGGGCTACGTCAGACACAAAGCATGTCTGGTTTGGAGCCCTATGAGAAAGTTACTCATCTCTGAAACTATGATATACTTGAACTATAAGACACCAGATTTTAGTTCATGAAGTGATGAACACATTACAGCACTCTATGACTGACTGTATTTATGTATACCACACAGTTCACATGATGCACACAATCCACATTTCGATGAAGTGTAAGTATCTGCCGTTTATTTAACACCGCTACCTTCATCACACTGCTGCGTGTACTAGCAGTACTACCAATAATACCCCTTTTATTACAACTACTGCCCAAATTACTACAACAAGTCCAGAAGAAATGCTTTGGCCGTATCACAACTGGTCTGGCAATGACTACTTCCCTGCCCTAGTGTCTGATACCATTAAAGCAGAAACTTTTCAGAGGTACAGCATTCCTCTCAACACACACGTGAAAATGATTTCCTCTGTGTTAGGGTCACGTGTGCTCAGGGGCTGCACGTACCCCCTCTCTTTACCGCTGCAGACCCCTGTAATTGCTATCACATTTTCTGACCAAGCAGCTGTTTGTCTTTCCCTGTAGGTCTGAACTTATTCCTAGTGTTAACATTGGTACTATTCTCTGGACTTGGTTTGCTATCGTTTCCATAAAAATTATATAAATGTGTAAAATGTTTTATAAGCCAGACGTCCTGTAATGTGTCTGTGTAAAGAAAAATCAGTTTTAACGAGTATTTGGATAATAAGACTGAAATTGAGGGTGACATTGACTGGATGGAAATGCAGTGTTCTCAGATACTCACCCTCTGTGGTCCCATCTTTTCCCATGAGGCACTTAATGGCACGTATGACCTGTTCAGTGACAGGAGGGGACATGGCAGTGGCGTAAACTGCACTGTGTGAGTGACACCGCAGGTAGTCCACCAGCTCCTGCAAGGTAGGACACCGTGTCAAACAGAAAGCTGGCAGAGATACTATATAGTATTTTTACAATATATGTTTTTATAATTTACAACAGTAAATTTCAGAGCTCTTCTGGTCCTGCACTTTTCTGTTAACACCACTAGAGAGAGCTCACGTACAGCCAACACCTGAGAATCAATTAACATACCTCAAGTCATTTCTCTATGACTGTCTTGGCAATGACTGTAAAACAGCTCTGGATTCTTTCCTGCTCTCCACTCAGGAGCCAACGCACTAATTTGAGAAAGAACCAACACTCAAATGAGCCAGAATGAAGACTGTCATGCTCATTATTCCTAAATGTCAGCAGGAGATTAATTCTGCTAGTGGTTGTCAAGAGAAGAGCAGGATTTCAGGAAACTGATTTGGCTGTGGGTCCCTAGAGAACGTATGTGTACGTGGTCTGAAGCCGGGAACTGTGGTGGGCTGCTGCTTGGTGGCTGTGTGGTGGCCAGCAAGTGCAGGGTGATGACACATAGCCGGAGATGCATTCTGGCCACCATTTCCACTCACTGCCATCTGTCCCCACTCGGCGGTAGCTGCGGCTTCCTCACACACAATCACACAAGGGGAAGGGATTTTAGGGGAAAAGCTCAAATGTAGGATAAGAACCCTGAAACAACATCTGTTCCCGTTTAAGGCGGGGGATTTTCACCACTTTAGGGCCCCGCAGGATTTCGCTACAACCAAGATAAACTAGTTATGAGAAAATGCCCGAAATCCATCTGATGTCTGGGAGTGACAGCTCAGAGTGTTTGCTCAGCCACACTGTGACCACAATACTGATGTGGCGATACCCACAATGCTGCAGAATAGGACCAGTGCCAGTACAACACACATACTTGGCACTTCAACTGATGTATTTAATCACCTAATTTCAATGCAATCCAGGTTTTGAGTGAAGGGTTAATAAATTAAGCATCGTTCATGCAAGGCTGAATGAATTAGAAGGAGCTTGGAGTATATTTATTGGGGTATTTATTTTTGGTGCTCTCATAAAATGGCTACAACATGACTGTTTTCCAGAACACATCTGCAGAATCTTTTGTCGGTCAACCCGAATCCACTTAGTGTAGGATTTGGGGGATTTCACCACAACAACAAATACGTCAAACCTAAAGGCTTTCTCTCCCTTTTCCTGGCTGTTTCTTTGAGGAGTTTACTACAGCCAGCTGTCAAATCAGCCAGTGTTCATACTTCAAACATTATCATGCTTGTTAAAAGTCATCCTGTTAAATGTGGAGCGCAGTTCCGACGCCTGCCACAAGAAGGGGCTGGCCCTCAGCCAGCTTTACCTTCTTATTATGGCAGAGCAGGGCTGAGCCAACATAAGGCAACGACAGGAAGGGTTCCTCTCCGAATACCTAATTCAAACAACATGGCCGTTTCCTCTGTAGCTTTCTAATCAACTGCCACAAAACCCGTGTGGTTATGTACTAAAGTGTACTTTTTAATGGAGTAAAAAAGAATTACAAAGGCCCAGAGTCACAGCCTGGGGAACATTTGTTACACACATGAGAGCTACAAGAGACATGGGGTGTGGTTATGTGTGTATGATTAAGTTCCACACAGCTTTAAAAACAGACCTGGGCAAATAGTAGTTCAAAATAGTTTGCACAGTGTGATTTTAACCTGCTGTGGAGCCAAACGTGTTAATGCCGTTACACAAATGATGGATGCAAGGATGTTAAAACAGGGTCAGTAAAGTTTGCTCACAGCTATTGGAATTGCTTCAATGTGATTAATCTCTAATATGTTTATCTTGAAATTTATCTTGACACTGTTTGGGTCCAGGAGGATTAATACTGCATAGCAACTAACGAGTTTCTGCCTGACAGGCCTACTGGTGTGTTTACAAGATCAGTCATTTACAGGTGTGCTACAAACTGTTGATAAATGCTTTCTGCTAAATTTTACTTGGGACTATTCATTAATACTTGATCTTGCAAGGCACTGTGATTTTCATTATTCTATTTATTCTTTAAAATTTCTATTCAGTGTTATCTTCCTGTAATACATTTTATTTGAATCTTTTAAGCCCTCCTGATACTGCATGTGTCGTTTCTTACTTATTTTACACAAAGCACTTTGAACTGCCTTGTTGAAATGTACTTCACAAATAACCTTGCTATGCTTCTTTCTCCTGATTTTTATCTGTCACTCTACAGTATGATGTCAAATATATAATAAAATCTGAAAAATAAGGTGACGTCTGAGTAGAACTATTTATAATACTGTATATGTGTGGAGGAAAGTTAAGTATAGAAAGTACAGAAGACAAATATAATACTATTCAGATACTTTCAGAGTGATTTGATTATTATCTACAGATGATAAATGAAGGCAGAGAAAGCTAAAACAAAAAACCTAAAGAACAGAGGAACCTTTTTTCCTGCGATATAGCCTCCAGAAGCCCCAAAGCTCTTGGTGAAAGTGCCCATCATCACATCCACATCAGCTGGGTTCACATCAAACAGCTCGGTCACACCGCGTCCTGATGGTCCCACTGCTCCAATACTGTGAGCCTCATCCAGGTACAGATATGCTTTATACTTCTTCTTCAGAGAAATAATCTCAGGTAGTCGCACCACTGAGCCCTCCATGCTAATGACACACATCAACACAAATAAAGAATACAGTCACAAAAGGAACAACAAAAGTATATGCAATTAATCAATTATAATCTCCTATATAATGATTATAAACTGATTAGATTTAAAAGAAATAGAATGTGACCCTCAACTTCACTTTATCCAATGTAGTGGCTCTGTACATCTGCAAATGCATATTACATAACATGACATGCCCGAATCTTCCAAGAATCTTTCTCCTGGTCTCTTTTATTTTACTCCCACCTCTCTCCAATCTCTTCCTCCCTTGTGATACAAGCCTTTTAAGGCTACAAATAACATGAGTGAGTGAGTATATGGCTGGGGAATGGAGCAATCCCAGACCCTCAATTCTCGCTATGGCCGAGAACGTCTGCAGTCCAAATGACATAAGACAGAGTTTCACCAAGACGCTGATATTAAAGGCAGGTCCAGAATATAAATGAAATATGCTTACTTTTTAATCAAAGTCTTCTGATGTTACCAGGAGGCAATAGGTGGCGCTTTAGTTCTTTCGCTGCTGTAATTTCTCGCTAATGTCATTAGATATCATTATTGCCTGAAAGACAGTCTGGTGTTCTTAAATTATGTTGTCTCTTAATCTACCAAGATTGCTGTTATGCTAATCATTATATTTATACCATCTGATAGTGTTCTTCCTTTGTTGATAAATAATTGTCATCAAAATCAAGAAGTAGATTCCACAACTGACTGAATGAGAATTGATGTGTTGAGGAAAAAATAAGGCACGAACAAGTTATGTTTTAGTTCAGAGAAGCTGAAATCTAAGGCACGATTGAGGGTGAAAAGAAGGAAGAAAGGAAAAAAGAAAATGGCTGTAATAAACAGTTGGAGCTGGGGGTGTAGCCAAGTCAATCTCTGTGGCTCCATTTGGCCTTGATTTGGAGCTAATGAGCAGATGGAGAGGGTCACTAAGACTTGGGATAGCTCACTGCCGGGAGAGACACACAATACCTTTCTTCCCTCTCCAGTAATCAAACGGTACCCAACCATATGCACATACACACAAACCCTATTATTCAAGGGTAGAGGGGGAAGCTATTGAAAAAGAGGCCATTACAGAGACTGCTAAACACAGACTGAAAGCTCTGCTTAGATTATAAATTAAGATTTCTACCTGCAAAACTCTGCTAAAGACCACCTTAGTGCATACTGATAAAGACTGATATAATAGCTATACTGACCAAAGCTACATGTCTGTGTAAGAGTGGCTATAGTAATTTGTGTGTGGGTTGTATAATTATGGCTGACCTATAGATGCCTTCTACCATGATGAGGATCTTCTTCCAGGGCCTGTGGGTCCGAGGTTGCCCTGAGCAGATCGCCTCTTTTAGCATCTTTTCCAGACTCTGCATGTCTAACACACAGACACACAAAGGAGATAGAAAGATGAAAGGTAGGTAAGTACTCAGTTCTTTCTAGTTCAAATCTAATCTAAATAGCAATCTTATTAGGGGAAGAAACATAATCTTTATGCTTGTACTATGAAATCACAAATACTTCATATGTTCAAAATGTCTATATTATGTTCAGTGTAGCTATAATCATATGAAAGCTTGTAAGGAACACCAACTACAAGCAAATAACAGTACGTACAATCAAAAATCCACAGGGTAGGGCAGTTCATATAGTACACAAAGGACTATTTTATCTGACAGAACCACCTTCAACAAACGCCACAAGGAAATAGATTTGAGCGCTAATGAATACCTGCAATGTCAGATAGAAAATGAGAGGATTACTAACTGAGCTGAGGGTGTGGCTAAAGGTCTCCCCAGGTCAGTCTGCACAGTTGCTTAAAATGATAATTTATATTTTGGTTTATGTGACATGTAGTGCTTATATTAGGTACTGGTGACACAGTTAGTGATCCTCAGCTGCAGCTCACCAGCAGATGGCAGTATTGAATAGCTTTAGTTAATGAGAATATTTGAAAACATGACTGCAACTCAGCCATTTCAACAGCAAGTAAACTTGTCATAATTAACAGTCTGTCAAACATGATTGATACTGCTGCTTCAGCACGCACAGGTTTTCTTAAGAGGCAGCAGATGCTCTTCTGATAAAATCGGAAGCTTGACACAGCATTATATATCTAATGTTTATGGCAACACTGACAAATCCAGACTGTGAATGAGGAATCCACAGTAGCTTGCTGTGAGCACAGACAAGAATGAAGTAAAGATTATTTCACAGTTAAGAACTGATTTAAGATAAGCCACAGCTTGATATGAGATACTTTATAACTGAGATGAGGGGGATGGTCATCACTGCTTCGACATGTTCATACAGTTGGGAATATCCACAAAATGTTATTATCTTATTTTGGTACTAAGCCTAAGGGTAAACACATGATCATGAACACACAAATTGTAGCTTTGTAAACAACACCTCACAGTGCAACTAAAAAACATACAGTTAATAATCTGAAAGAATAAGAATGTTGACCTTCATGTGACATGTCCATCTATTTGAAGTATTTTCAGCATCCAGGCCTGACAAAAGTGAACAAACCAGTTCATCTACTCTCTGGTATGAATCACCTACTGTACACAAACATCATAAACAAGAGCACCCATACTTTTAAAAAAAATTTTTTTTAGAGGGGCTGCACCTATTCTATTTATATAGCTATTTATTTTTTTAACTTATCTTTTGTTGTGGCTAAGTTGACATTTCCAACCCTCTCACTAAATACTGACGTTTAGCTAATAACAGAGTGTATGAGTGTCTGGTGCTGGAGGTATAGAGACAGGGAGGGGGTCAACTACTCAGGTGCCTGAGGGCTCTTAGCCTTTAGATGGGTATGTGGGATTTGCTTGGAAGAACCATAACCAACTCTGCTTGTACCTGTCAGGACACATTTGCTGCCAGAGGACTGACTCAATTGTCCTGTCTCCTGAAAAAGTAAGGAATGTTTCCAATGCTAGCACAATGAATGTTGTATCATTCATGCTTAATAATTCTCCCCTATCATCTATTATCATCATGTATTTTGACAATATACAGTAACAGAGAACAGGCAGCGTAAGATGATATTTTCATTTAAACAAATCCCCTACTGCAGGTGGATAAAACACATTTGTAACTGTAAACTGAATCTATTTCATTAAAGTTTTACATTTGCTGCTCTAAACACAGAATATTAAGTAGGTCTTTCCTAAGGTAAATCCTCACAAAAGTAATGTTTCTCACAGCCACAGTTTGAAATGAACAGAAGATTGGAAAATGTGTATCCCAAAAACCACTGTTCAGTGACAACTGAACTGGCTCTAAGTTCTTGAAGACGTTTGTGGATGGAAGGTGTTCCACAAGGCTCTGTCCTTGGCCCCCCTTCTTTTCTCACTATACACTATACACACACCAATTGAACTTATCTAAAACTGAAATTCTGATCTTTCCGGGCAACCACTCCCCTCAGCAAAATATCTCAATTCAAATTGGCGTGCTATTGCTAACACCTACGGAGTCTGCGAAAAGCCTTGGGGTTTGGATAGATGACAAACTGAGTCTGAACAATCATGTAGCTGCAATCTCCAGGTCCTGCAGGTTCACTCTCTATAACATATGTGTCAAACTGCGGGCCAAGTCCAGCCAGCCCCCTCATTTCATGTGGCCCACGAGAGGTTATAAATGATTTTATTGTTCTTATAAATGTTACTTTTGGACTGCCACTCTATTTCCAAGGTATACAAACACACAAACCAACTACACCGTTTCATTTTAACACGAAATCCCTCTTCATATACTTAAAATACGTTTAAATATGCTGCCGTTATTTCTGCATCCTCAATTATGATTGATTAGTGCTGGGGTGGGAGAGGGACAAGCGCATAATCTCTGTCCCCAACAATACATATCAGTCCTGTCAATAACTGTCATGACGTGTCACTGTTTGTCTTCAAACGCTAAAAGAAAAAAGAAAAAAGTTCTCCCCTCAGTGTTAAACCGGACCCAAAACGTACTGATTGTTCACTGAACTCCTGCTTCATCACGGTCATTACATGTTAACAGCCGTGCGTGCAGCTCACAAGTATTTGACTGTATGCACCAGGCATCATGGACAATTAATCACAGGTAAACGTCTTTAGAAATTACAGTGTCATATGTGAAATCTGTGTTTACTGCACTGGACCAAAACCAGAGCAGGATACAGGGTGACGCTTCCTTGTTTAAACAATAGCCGCTCTGCGCTCTGTCCAGTGTCCAGTGAGCTCACACAGCTCTGGCACCGCAGCGCGCACACTCTGTGACGCACGGTCCTCATCACAGATCGACACGTAGATTTCCAAAGAAAAATTTACCAGTTCTTTTTTTTTTTTTTACACATGTGAGCACCCCAGGTGCAGCTTTGCGCAATTGCCTACTTTACTCATGTGGACGCGTCAGCCACTGCACATAGTCACAATTACAAGTGGCCCTTTGACATCATAATAGACATCTATAATATTCGAAAGATTAGGCCTTTTCTCACTCAACAGGCTGCACAGCTCCTTGTCCTGGAAATGGTCATCTCTAGACTCGACTACTGTAACTCTCTCCTGGCTGGAGCTTCTGCAGTCACCATCAAACCCCTCCAGATGGTCCAAAATGCGG